>JAZHYW010025574.1:0-32087 GCA_037355805.1 Ixodes ricinus | reverse complement strand
TTATGGCGGCTTCACTCATGCGCCCAACGCTTTGTTAATATTCCGGTCGCTCCGTTTAGGCAGTTTTTGCGAGCCTATTGATTTCAAAATGGGACTATGAACTTCTACGGAAATCACGAAGTCGGGCTATTTAGCGAGATTCTTATGTGTTGATATTAAACATATAAGAGAAAATTGGTCGTCTAACTAGAGTAATAAAAACATCTGCAACAAATTTCTCGCTAACCAGTTCTTCATCTAACCCTTTGAAGAACTGGCCATAAAATATTCCATGAACATTTCAAGAAGCGGTGCTACGGTAGAGGTTGTTTGTCCTCTGAAAGTACTGCAAATTGCCTACAGCGCGTGCTTCCGGCGCTTAAAAAAAAAAATGAAGGTCTATAAAATGTTGTAATCGACAAGCGTGAATTTTCCCTCGACGTTAAATGCCGCGTTTTTTTTTTGTTGCTCGTGATACTTGTGATTGCTAGAGACTATTGTAGACGCATGAATACTTTTCCAAACAACTTTTATCTGTTTCTTTAACATGTATTTTAAACAGATACGCTTTTAATCAGCTAGACACACGGGAGCGTTAGCTTTAAGAGCTTGAATTACGTGGTTAGAAACAATAAGTAAATAAGGAACCAAAGGGTTCATTCGCTTTTAGTTTCCGAATAATACGCCATCGTCTGGATGTGATGAAAAGCCCCTTTTTCGGAGAGTTTAGGAACAAAAGCAACCTCGTTGTTTTGGCTTTAGAGCTAAGTGACATACACGCACACCTACGACGGGCAGTCATGCACGATACACTGCAAAACAGAAGAATCAATAAAAGTAATCAACAGGTGACAAAAAACACGAACAAAGAGATTTGAACAACGAGGTCGTGATCCATCGGTTGTATTTCACTGGGGTTTATTTAACACTGAATCGCATAATGTGTAGGCTTGCTATATACACACGAGTTTTTATACATCAAATTTGTTGCTCATCTTTGAAGTGTACGATCCCTTGAATGACTAAACGTGGCCTTGGAGCCGTAATTCAAGGCAGCATGCGGGTCAAGCTGTAGGGTTTATCCTCGAGTCCCACGTCTATGTTATTAGATCATAGGGCGTTTCTGGTTGGCTGAAGGCTGAGTCACGTGTTGGCAGTTTGTGCGAGTGGTGTTATTATGTGGTTTAAGAAAAGTAGCGTCCCAGTGCGTTGTAATCGATCGCGACAGCGCAAAAACAATAAATATTTATCTTTTTTTTTAAATGTTTATCGAAGCGCGTAACACCAGACTTAGAAAGTAAAAAAAAGACACAAAACAAGTTAAAAAGGTGTTTATAAAGAAGTCCATCTTAGTAAAACATCCATAGGGTATCTCACTCTGCAGGAACAGGGCCAGGAAATTTATTTAATTTGCTATATGCCTTTGTTTGTTGTTCTGCCATACACATCATGACAGACTTGCTGCAACGGCGTCTATATCTGATCGAATTCGAATAAGATGTCACACAATATGAGTGGTAATCATGCAGAGAGCTGCAGTATATTCAACTTGATCGTTAACTGGTGCAGAATAATCAGCAGAAATGGCCGATTTTTATGTAGCGTTTACTCACGTATTGGCCTGCGAACCGTTCACAGAAGGGAAAGGGAAGGTAAGAAACAAGCAAGAATAACGAGAAAAACGATAGTCGATATTTATCGCCACCGCCCTGTGTTAATATAAATGTTGAGGTGCTGATATGGATTGTGAGTAGTAATCACGATCACTCAGGTGTCCGGGACCGGTCTGTGCCGTCGGGACTTACTTAGCAAATCATCTGTCGATCTGAGAACCGTTACGTATATTGCACAAATTTGCGTCCGGTATTGCTCTGGGTCAATAATTCTGATAATTCACTAACAAATTAAAAATAACAAAAACGACAACACTACGGCCCTTCGAACTAAAAGACGCGGGCCCTATTTAAATGCACAAAGCGTTTACAATGCTATTGGTGCAAAGTGCATGAAACTAACCTTAATTTGAACACGTGAATTGATCGCGACACAAACAATTTATTCACTTCAATTTGAAGGGTTTTAATTTCGACGACAGCGGGCGTTCACCAAAGACGTAAATATAGCGTGCTTCTTGAGTTGTTGTAATGCATATGAATGCTTTCGCGGAAGTATTGAGTAGCTACAATATTTGAGCTATTGCTAGATATTTCCGACTACAGGCAATTTTAATTTTATGAGCAAGATATGTTTTTGGCTTGTTCTTAGTATGTGTAAGTGATAATCGAAACTAAAAATAGAGGTACTTTGCAGGAAGCTTCCGTTCAACCACTGCCTCGTGCTAAAAGCGAAGCCCACAGAATTTATACGCTGGCGCCAACGTAACTGGCTTGTGTCTGTTCCATCATCGTGTCCCTAAATTTCACGAACAAAACATACGGAGTCTACATGCTGGTATAGAAACAAATTGCTTATTTTGGTTTTCTTGGTTTGCCACAAGAACTAACTGAAGCAACCGAGACAACTTCATCTTACATCGCGACGACACGCACAACCAGTGCAGCTTTAACAATTGCCCCTAGGAGTTGAGTTATTTCATCGAAGGAAAGAGATATCGCACCTTGAGTCGACACAGCAAAGCGTATACATACAATTTTATTATTCGTTCTTTTTTTTTTCTTGAGATTCGAGAGGCATTTGTAAACCGTTTCGGATGAGATGCGCATATGAAGTTTTTGCTGATCGGCTTAACAACATCCAACGTTACTCGATTACCTCAGTTGTGGAACTCCCGCGGAGGGGGTACTCCCTCACTCATTTCAATCCGCCTGCCGTCGTTCGAAGCGCCATCTATATTTTCGTTTTATAAAGGTGCGTTCCAAAGAGCACAGCTGAAGCGCCAAATGACGATCACAACGCCGCCATTCCTCCCGCAGCGGTCACTCGAGGAACTGCACGTCAGATCTATTTTGGCTTCAATCGGCCACTTCGGAGCCGAAACAGATACGGTGGAAAGGGTTACAGGGGTGCCACCCCCGTCTCCCCAGCGGGCGCGCCGCGATATACCACCGAAGTTAAGATGCGCCTAGGTCGGGACGCGCTACCTGAAATCACCGTTGAGGCATGGTTGTATAAAAACAATATTAATTGTGCTGCAAAACCTTGCAAACTAAAGATTTTAGAAAACATCACGCGCCCCTTATTTTGTACTAAACTCCAATAAAAGTTACTACAAAAAGAGTTCTTTCCGTAGGTTTTTACGTTTCTAGTAACGTTGAAACGTACGTATCCTGATTCAGTTACCAAAGCAGCCGTCTGGCGGCGCGTCGAGCGACGACAGGCGAGTCGTGGTGACTGAGGGGGTAGTTTTCGTGCATGCAGCGTCTATGAGCAGTTCCGTAACTGAGCTAATCTAATAACGTTGACAACATCTCCCGTGACGTCACTGACAGGGAGGGTTTTTAGGATATGGGCAATACCACTCAGAAAACAAGGCTTGCGCCCCCCCCCCTCGCTCCCCTAAACGTTATCGCCAGTGGACCCACGCAGTGTCGCCCAGCTCGCGTCAGCGTCGCCGTCAAAACATCTTGCAGCGTCTCACAGGCGTCTGCCGCTTTGCGGCATAAATTAGTTGAGCTTCGGCGTGTTGGCCACTTTGGGGCGGGTCGGGGATCCACTAACAATGAGGTCATGCGCCGGACTTGTCTTCTATGTGGTATTGTTATAAGACACTGAACACGGATCACACGGAACACATCTACTGTAGATACTGCGCGAAAGACCAGACACCTATAAGTGCGTGAGTCGATACGAAATCAAACTTCGGCCGATAGGCTCAAAAATATATTTTTTCTTTTTTTTCTACTTCGAAATTTTCATTTTCAGCCTAGAAGCCGAAAACAGTCACTAAGAAAAAAAAAGATAGTGTAGGGTAGAAACAGCAACACAAAAAAAAAATTAAAAGCTTCCCTTCAGTCGGCTCGAAAAAATAAAGTGTTTTCTGGTCCACTCGTGTACTTTTTCTTCTTTTATTTAAGACTTTGCTTTGACGGTGGGCGAGCTTGCGTCCCCAAAAGGGACATCTGGGGCAGCGAAAGGGGGAGTTGGGTAGGAGGGAAGCGTTGAAGATACAACCAGTGCGGAGAGAGAACAACACCACCATTAAATTCCGTAGTATTTCGCACCTTTGGGAGACAATGTATTTCGCCGTTTTCTCGACACATTTTCACCACTAAAGTAATTCGGGGCAAGCAGCCAGCGCAAATATTTTTCCCGCTAATCAAATCGAATAAAAAGAAAACAAGCAGTCGCTATGGTAGGCTGTGATGTTGACGATTTTTTTTCTTTTGAGTCAGTATTTGTGTGCCGGACAACATATATATTGAGTACTTTGTTTCTTGTTCTTTACGCAATCAATCGTTTACGGTAATTCGATCAAGGATTCAGCATCCAAAGTTCCGCGAAAGAACGTCGGGAAAATGTGAGCTTCCGACTTAGCCAGCAAAGGGAAGCAAATTATTGACGTTCCTCTCCTCGCGAACAACTATCTTTGGCTATGCTGTCAAAAATACGGTGCCGCGTGCTCGAACGCCGATTAAAGCTGCGCACGCACACTCCTCCTTTTTCGAAACTGCTACAGAAAGTTCTTTACGATTATTACAACATTAAACATGTACAGCCTTCGGGGAACATGAACCCCCTAAAACTGGGTTGAAAAACCGAGCTCCATTATATGAGATCGAAACACGAAGAGAAAAACAAAAAGGTTTTCTTCGCTGTGGTGGTCGGCTTATATTTCCGGATTTTTGACCGACTTGGCGTCTTTAACGAATCTGGCTACCTTCAATCTTCCGGCTAACCGAAAGGAAATAACAACTAACGCTTCTCGACTGCTTGCCTCGATAATAACTGTGTCAGTTTTAACGTGTCTCCCGCTTACGACACCGCCGGAAGGGAAACTGTTCTAGCGCGGTAGAGTATACGTCTGCCAACGTACTTGGCGTTTTGATCCGACACCACCTAGAATAATCGAGAATAACCTAGAATAATCGAGGGTCATCACAGTTGGATGGTGAAAATTCAGCGATTGTACCCGAGCCTAATGCCGGGCCGTTCGACGCGCTGATTGGTCACAAGGCCCAGCCGACCGCTGACGCAACACTCGTGACCAATCTATGTTATCGCTCAATCTCACTCTGATGACGAGAAAAAAACAAAAACAACTCTAGTGCACAGGCTTTGATTATTTCTAGGTGGTGTTGGCTGGTATCTCTCAAACTTAACAATACGTATGCCATTTAACATCTGGAACGTTTGACTTGGTTTTGCCGTACATTAATCCAATTGAAAAAAAAAGAGAAACACTTCCAATTTGCCTTACATTTTGTTTCTTTTTGGACTGCTCCATTTTTCAGTCGGGATCCTCAATGGAAATGATAACTAATTCGAACAAAAATTTCCGAACATCTCAGACGCATAAAAATACTAGAGAACATCGCTTGACAAATTTTAAGCTTTCTAAAAAAAAAAAAAAGTTTTTTTGACGGAGATTTGTTTTGTTTTTTTCGTGTTAGGGCCCACAAGAATGATGGGAACCGTGCTGAATGTTACTACGACGGGGTATTTGTTATTTCGCGCTTGCCTTCCACTAAAGAGACGGGGCGTGCTTGTGAGCTTTGTCGGTTAAATGTTTGGAAGCCCGAGAGTTTGGTATGTGCGTATGTGTGCGCATGTGTCTGTACGTGAATGTTCTTTGTTTGCGTTTGAATGTACGTCACGTGGGACGCGGCAGCTGAAAGTGAGTACGTTCAGATATATATTTATATCTTCTGATCGTAATGGCGAATGGGCCATTACGATCTGCCATCGGCTGACTCTGCTTGCTTCCATCTTGACATAATAGGATGAGAAACGGTTAATAGTAATAGGGTAAGATATTGCCACTTTTTTATACAAAATTCGTGACACTATGGGTCTTTGTGTTGTCCTCGGGTGATTTGAGGTAGCACAAAACCGTGACGCCTGAGTCCTTATTCGCGTACGGTATGCATCAAGGCCTCGTTGCATACCTTCCGATCTTAATTCCCCAGGCCGCTGAAGGAACGGCGGTGAAACGATACCATAACGAGGGTCAGGAGGTTTGGTCTCATCTGTTTAATGTCGTTACTTCTTACATTATCATGAAAAAAAAAGTATAAAGAGGTTTCGACCGCTGAAAATGTCGGCATCCTCTTAAACAGCTGCCTCGAACTTATCGCTCAGCGGTTACTGAGAAAGCTGTCACATAGCTAAACCTCAAGGTGAAGATTTTTTTTTGTCGAGCTTTCCTCTTCGGAAAAGACAGGCTAACGCATTTTGATTATCGACTAACTTTTGAAGTCTTTTAGGCTCTTTCACCGGGTCAACAGACCTGTCGTCTTCTAGGTGAAAACTCTTAACGAGCTCAAAGGTATCTCGTTAAACGGAACTTTAACCTTTCTTACGGTAAGCGGGTGGGAATGGCGGCGGCTGACATGTGTCCGAGTTCCTCGAGATACTATAATATTACCGGCACTTACAGGAGGCATACACCCTCCTCTGCGTGCCGTAGGCTTTCGGGGTTCGTGAAGGACTGTATTAGGGCTCCTTTTCTCGGTCGGTAAGACGTTCGTGGTGTTCGGAGCGTTCGATTCTACAAAACAAGATAAAAAGAAAAACAGTGATAGAACTTTAACTACGGTTTGTCTGGGCTGCGTAATTGCCATGCAATGTGAGTTTACAAAAAAAATAGAAAACACGTTCATTGTCCATAGAGAAGCACAACAAAACTAAAGTTGGCGGGCGAAAAAAAAAATCAATGCCTACTATACGCGATAATGTCACGAAAAACTCATTAGTAAATAAAGGCGTAGTTCTCATGATGCGAAGCTGTATATGTCGTAAATCTTATAAAGCACGCGCTACGGTATTGCGCAGAGATGAAGACTCGATACGCGAAGCAACGAGCATGGCCCGCATCAAGTGCCAGCGTCGGGGCGACCAACTTGAAGGCACCTAATAATCATCAGCTACTACTCGCTAACTTAACGTCACTTCTGCGAAAACGAAACTACGCGTGTCGTCGGCTCATGCTGATTTATATTTCCAGAGGCCGTCCCACACACACACACACACACAAGTGAACGTTGCTCAGTTCCAAGTATCAAAATAAATTAATACTAAGTAATTGTTGTAGGCCCAAAATGTTTTTCTTTTTTTGGGGAATGGGCTTTTTGGTTTCTCTAGAATTTTCCAGCGAGGGACACCACTAAATTCCGCACAAGTGAAGAAAAAAAATATTTGTATTACATAAATGTGCTTCATAATTATATGAACACATATAAGATCATATAAGAACTTATATAAGCCTGATAGCTGCCTTGTATAATTTATATAGTTTCTGATATGTTTATATGGGAAATCATATATAAATGTTTTTCTTTCTTTATAGGGCTGGACCACCATCTTCGTACTCGTCTATATTGAATATGATACCGTCAAGATAAATCTACACAAAAGATTTTTAACAAAAAAAAATTAAAGCAGATGTTGATTTGTAAAGGGTATATAAAAAAACGCAACGTACCCCAGTTTTGTTTACCCTACTACAAAAAAAAAACGGCAAATATAGGTACTGCGCGCGCGCGCGTGTGTGTGTGTGTATGTGTATGACAATTCCCTACATCGAAACGCCGCTGGTTTTTCACCTTTCTCGCAAACAGCGTCGCGAGGAAGGCATGAAGCTTTCCTGTATAAGCATAGCCCAACCCACGCGAAGATTTGTACTCGCGGAGGCTGTCCCAAAAACAACGGAAAAGCGCGTTTGCGCCATCTACGAAGCGTGAGCGCAGATCGCGGTTACAAAAAATAAAAACCAGGACGCAGTCTTTCGCATTTTTCCTGGGAACAACATCGAAACAACACGGAGGAAATTGAATAGTCGTAGTATTCGCCACAGCTAAATCTTTGAAACAAACACAATTTCAACAAAGAAAGAAAAAATCAAAGAAAGAAATAAAGAAAGAAAGAAAGTAAACAAATAGCGAGCGAACTTATTTGTTCCGGTGACGTGCTGGCTCTTTGGTTCACTCAGCCCGCTAGGCGTGGAACTACTACATACGGGGTCTTGATGGGAGCTCATGCACATTCCCTAAAGCAGGTTGGCGGGTGAGTGATTGTATATCAGCAAAAGCGGCGCGGAGTTCTCTGAGGCAACGGAGCTGATTTACGGAGACAGGGCGGAGTCTACAGCGTGACGCACCTCGATTACACCTCCCGTCGACACCAACAAGCCTTATAACGAAGGGCAGAAAGTTCATATCGAGTTGTGTATAGAGTAATTAAACATATTTAGTTTCTCAGGTTAAAGTGGTAGGCCTACGTGTGAAGTGCCATAAATGAGAGTTCCTATTTTATGCCAATCCGCCTTCGAGTTCGGTAAACGGGTACACCGTTATTTTAAGCAGTCATTTATATGTCTATGCCTAACAGTCCGTGACTTCAATTTTGTAATTTACAGTACTGTTTTAGCAGTGATGTTGGTCATCACTTAGCCTTATATACCGTATATGTCAACGTCATTGTCATGTGTAACAATGTCAGATCAGTGGGCGAGCATTTGGGGCGCTTACAACTGAAAAGTAGGTCCAACTTTTGTAAGGAAATCTCACTAATAGGCGATTTTAGTAACAGCACCTTTCATTCATACTGGGGCGGGCGCATCATATTCGATATTTTAGATGTTTAAAAAAGACGAGTGCAATACATTTCCAGGTATGAATGCTTCGTGTAATCATTTGTTTTTGTTACTCCATTCATCGGCTGCATTTTCGAAGGAACTTGGCGGACCTAGTGGTAGTTAATTTAACACATGGCACTAAATTCCCGGTTCCAGCCGGTCTGCAATATTCAAAATGAAACCGATCTTTCCACATGTCGTTAAGGCGACAGTTATGACACGACGTTCCCATGAAAATATTCTACATACCGACATCCGACGTCATGATTTATGCTGCCTATGGAAGCAGTGATCGCTTACCGTAATAATTTTCCGACCTCATACAAAGACAACTTTGTCATTCAATACAACGCCATAACATCGAGGAGGGCATGCTCCCCGGTAATTAGGGTAATACTACACACTACTCTTTCCTTGTAGGAGTTGACACTATCGTATTTTTTGCTATTTTTTGCTTAGAACTTTATCACGATGATGAAAGATAAGACCATGCTTGAGCGGGCGTTGTCTACCAGCTAAATGCCGCAGCCAGCATGAGAAAGTCTTCTCTCTGATACCCGCCCATCCGTCACCGATGCCTCGGTGCCTCGAAGAGTGGTCGCGAAACTAGTATAAACATGCTCTTATTACGTAGAGAAAGACAGAGAGATAGAGAGGGAAAGAAAGCGGGGTCAAGCTAGGCGCGGAACACTAAACAAACTCGCTCCGGCTTTCTGGGAGGGTGTATGAAACGCAAAGCTCGAAGCATCAACAACAACAAGAACGGCAACAACGCTAGAGCGACGGCGACACCGCTAACCACCGGGAGCGGTCTCGAGTTGGGTTCGTTCCGGACGTGCGCACTGGAGCACCACTGGCTGTTCTCCTTCGGGACTTCTCCGGAAGGCGTCGTCACCGGAGAGTGCACGAATCCAGTTGTCTTGTTCCCGACACCAACAAGTATACGTGTCACGGCGTGGTCGCCTCTGGACCACATCATCACCTCACCACGACCACTTCTCAGGGAACGCGGCCTGGCTTGTCTTGGGTAACGGCGACTCCTCCTAGTGAACGAACGACGGCACCACCACGTGAAGAACCACCCACCGCTAGAGTGTTTTTCGAGTAGCTGAGTCTGTCGGTGCCTGTCTTTTAGGGTTTCTTTTCGGGGCGATGCGAGATAGACGTGTCACTCCGGTGCCTGGGGGAAGCTGTGACTTCGAAGCGGAAAGGCGAACGATCGGCTCTACAGTGTCCTGCCGTCCACATGGTAGCACTCCGGATTTCACAGTGCGGCCAAGACGGCGGAAGCCGCGAGGGCCAGCGCTGACGAGATCAGTGCGACTGTTGACGTCACAGAGGTTGAGGCTCGTCCGCAAACACGGTAGTCCTCCTGAAATATTAATAAAAAAGGAACTTGTATCTGTCATTTTGATAAGCACCGGGGAGCACAGAATATGTCGTTTGCGCATTATGCGTGCGCTGTGATTTGTTTAGCTTCGGTACGGAACGCCTTCGGTAGTTTCGGATGTGTCGCAGGCGCGACAGACTCGTGGACTCCCCAGGTGTATCAGAATGGTCAAGACAAGTATAAATTTATGAAGGACACGCAACGTCGTGAGATCACGCGGAGAGCTACGCTTCGTCATTCGGAAGCCAGCTGCGCTCGCCGACATTCGCCTGGTGCCGCAGGCTCCCCTGAGTCATACTTGTTGTCCCTTCCCCTTGCAAATAGCGAACGCTCGCAGATTTGGAACGCGGGGCATCCGGTATCGATGGTAGAGCGGCAGAGCATCGGCTCCCAGGGTCACATTGTAACATGATGCAGCAGACGGAGTATCTCTTCCAGAGCCATATATAGGGGCCCTGATCACTTCTCGCTAGCAGCACCGCCGCGTGGCCGCTGCCGCCGCTGCTACGGCCGCAGTTCTGGCTCTTCTCCCCGATAGCGCTCTAACGAGCAGCCGAAGTTATTTTTCATCTCAACATAGTAGTTTCCTTTTTAATCTCACGTTCCGTCGCTAATCTCAGGATTGAGAGTATAGGAGCTACCAGGTCCCAAAACATCACCTTTGCATGGTCGGCGTAGCACTTGTCGGGGCGCCGTCGATACCGAAGTGGATGCTGACAGGGCGCCGGGTCATCAACTGGAATGGAAAAAAAAGAAAAAAAACTTGTTTCGAATTGGAGCTTTAGGCCAGCTCTGCTTCGACCGTCTCACCTTCAATTGGTGCTTGTAGAGGTGTCGGTGGTGGATCGCAGAAGACTGGAGCACACGGCATCTTCGAGATAACCAGGATCACGTTTGTGTAGCCCACTCGTCCCACGCCGTACTGCCTGCGCACACCGTTTTGGCGAGATGAAATCTGGTTTGAACCAGAAGGTGCGTGAGGAAGAGCTGCTTCTTTGACTGTGCACGTTCACTCTCAATATCGACATACTTTTTTTTAAGCAAGTCATATTTTTAGAAGTACACAGAACTAAACAAGCGCACGCTTGCTTCTTGATTTCAAAAATTCAAGCTCAACGTAGACAGAAGGAAAAAATCGCTAAGCAAGAATCATTTTGTTGTCTGTATTGATCCGAAAAACAGTATATGAATAATTATTTGAAGAAAAACACGAGCGTTTTCCTTACCAAGTTAACTGATTTCTACTTTCACGAGCGATTAAACTGATTCCACAAAATCTTAGTTGAAGAATGATTCGCAACTTTCACGACCTATAGGGGGCGCAGTGGTGCCTATCAAAATGGCTGTCATCTGGATAATCGTCGAAGAACAGCGGTGCGAGGCTGGGTCCACGACGTGTAAGTAATTCTAGTTTTACTATATACGAGCAGTATTGGAGCTTTACGTTATTTTTTCACGCCAGGAGAGTGTAGGCAAGCCCATTTATTACGAGGCCAATCATCTAGGAGCTAGGGTGCGCGATTCTCACAACGCGGTACCACCATCGCTGAAAGTTGCGAATTAAACTTAATGCTAAACCGATTTGCATTGCCCAACTTCTGATACGATAGTCATATACTACAGTGGCTTAAAGGGGGTAGTGTAGTTACCGCGCAGCCTCCACCATGCATCGGGAACGGCCGCTCCTTGGAAGACGGTGTAGGTGGCGCTTCGATCCGCAGCTCCGTTCGGGTGCCACACGGGCCGGCAGATAGAGGCACCCAAACACCGCTTCACAACTAATATAAATACCTCAGAAACAATTATCTGTTTCCAGTGAACTTCCCACGACATGATTTGTGTTCGCAGGTGAATAAAAATGTGAAACTAGCAGACGACAGTGCTGCGAATCGGCCGGAGCTGGCCGGAGCCAAGCTGGCCAGGCGGCCAAGCCGGAGCCATAGCCGGAACGACGGTGCTGCAAGCGCCAGCGCCACCCGCGGCCGTCTTCCAACGCTGTGCCGCTTCTCCCGTTTCGTTCGTTACACTACCCCCTTTAAGCCACTGTACATATACACATTAAGAATGCGCCAAAAACTCCTTCCTCACCCACACTATCACCACCCAGTATTTCTCCGCGACGCTCAAATAGTCCCCTACCGAGGCACACGTCGCGCTGACGCCACGTAACTCATCATGGCCGCTTCTTTTCCCCGGTTTGTCCGTGGAGCAATTCGATTCCATGGCTCGTGCGTTATGCTGCTCATTTTTTGTTTATTCTTTTACTTGTACCTTACTGTAGCCTCCCATCAGGGCGTTGCACACTCCTTTAAACCGCTCTTTCCAATCATCACCTTCTGTGGGCTGCCATCTTTGCCATTCTGGGTTGTGGAACAAGTTCTGAGCTTGCCCAGTAACTCTCCTTCACGGAATATAAGACGCCACGCATGCGTCCACAGCCTACTCAACATTTTTCGCCTGGGTGACGCGCGCTGGAAAGGTCTGAATTCACCGACAGCTTAACAAACGCATGGCGTGACTTCTTATAATCACCCTTGTTGCCCCTCGTCCTTCCTTCTTCGGAGTTTTTATCGGATAAGACATCGATCTTATTGGCTACAGAGTGAGGATACAGAGCTTTCCATCGCTTATCGCCAGGGCGAAAATGCCGATTCATTGAGCTGTGGACACATGCGGAGCGTCTGATCTTCCGCACAGCAGAGCAACAGCGCATGCTCAGAAGGCGTACCACAGCCCAGCAGACAAATATGGCAACGCGCAGAAGGCGATTGTTGCAAAAATCTGTTCGGGCCGGGCCTTATAAAAACAAAAAAAACAGGTCTCCTGGAGTACGCACCTGGAGCAGTTCCCGCAGTCCAGGCTGCTCATGAAGTAACTGCTCCGGTTTCCGAAGTGGTACAGGGCCTCCCTGGTGGTGCACACGCGGTAGTCGTCCGGCGCGTACGAGCTCTTGGGGGCCACCTTGGCCGACTGAGCACCCAGGGTCGTCAGCGACCACAACCACCTGAGCCCGTGGGCCGAAGCAAAAGAATGATGTGCTTTAAGCGGCAAGTGACACGCCTCACGCACATATTTTGAGTTTACAGCGCAATTACTCGTATGCTCTTTTAAAAGGCCAAGCTTTCCGCAATTGCACGCAGCACGCATCGAAGAACTGTTAATGAAAAAATTGAAGGACGCCTAAGCTTCGGCTTTAAGAGTGGCGTTATCGAGCCCCTTCGCATCGCCTTCTTATTCGCTTCTCATGATCTTCCTGTCGGTGAGCAGGAAGTGCAGCGGACATGGCCTAGTTCAATAAAGGAAAAAAGAAAGAAAAAAGACACATGTCCTAGTTGGTAGCGTGTCTGGCTCGGAACCGAAGGGTCGTGGGTTCGAATCCCGCCTGAAAGTCTTCAAACATTTACCTTCAAGGTAAATAAGTTACTCTATAAAGTGAAATGATTTTGAGACATGCGGCGACCTTTAATTCGCAATACGTGTAATGTTTTTTTAATCGCTTTCATTCCACACGTGACGTCCCGTTTCCTGTGAGCGTTGTGTGTTTAAAATTTCCGGGTGAGGTCATGTGGCTGTGACGTCATGACCCTGTTGACCAATCAGGATTGTCACGCCACCGACGCACGCTACTCGTTAAAAAGGACTGCGATAACGCCAAAGACCACAAGATCCTGAAACTTCGAAGCATCCGATTGCGCAACGCCTAGTCAGATGTCGCGCGAGAAGCGCGAAATAAAAATAAAAACACGACATCGGCGCTTTTTTTTCTTTTGCATTTAGCCTGGAAAAATATTGACGAGCATCAAAAGTTACCTTATGGGCTAGTATCCAAATAAGCACTTTCGACTACACTAGATAGTTTTCGTGGTACCCTCAAAACAACAATGAAAAAAATAAGAGGAAACAAATGACCATCGCTTGTTCGTGCTAACTAGGTCGTCCTCTGTAGGTATGAATTATTCCAACAAAACTGGGAGGGCATGTGGAGAGTGTTCACAAAGCAGGAATGTAATTTTTGATCGGTGCTGCTGTTGCTTGGAATTGACAATAATATGTAAAATAGAAGATCTGCAGAGGGCAGTTGTTAGCTCAAAATCAAGTTAATAACACTCTTCCTGACATATATTCTAATATTTATGAGTATTTATTCAATTTACTTTTTTTAGTTTTAACTTGCCCCACGAAACTCACATACGAACATTGTGCTCATACAAAACATTTGTTATAACACGGTGTAATTTTCATTGTATAACTTTAGAACAAGTAGTGTGTGGTGAGGAACAGGGACGTGCTCAACAAGCCCTTTTTTGTCGATATGGGTCGCATTGATTATATTATGATGAACAAACATTTCATATAAATCTAATTTTCAAATAAAAAAAATGCTGACTAATAAAACGCGCATAAAAGTCAAATTACACATATTTAAAAAGAAACTGTATGGTTTATCTGAACTGCATAAAATATTACAGTGAGTTAAAACCCGAGGAAAGCTAGAGCGTATTTTTTTTTAGTTGATCCTTTAATTTTTTGCATAATTTAGGTTATCGCTAGAAGTTAGAGGTTACCGGCGATGGTCGAAACTTTCTAAATCGAGGCTGATAAGTCCCATCGTCTGGAGCACCGTAGTCAGTGGATCTGGTTTGTGGGAACCTACTCGGGATTGTTCATAAAGGGGTATTCACACGGTGGAGAAATCCTTCCGTTTGCTTCCCGAGTTGCGCATCACGTGGTAACAACGTTAAGCTTTTGCTCGAAGCTGTGCTGACGTAGACATCTCAGGGGGTGGGGGCGCTCTTGCGCTCGGGCTGCACAAGCGCTCCCCACCTTGGCTTAGGATCTCATTTGCAATTGGCGGCATTTTATTCGCGTGTCCGGCAATTTTCCAGATTTTCTCAGTCAGATGCTGGCGGTGGAATGAGGATCATCCAACTTGTTGTGGCTTGCCGATGATGTCGTCCGAGGCATTTGAAGGTGTCTTCGATATTCACCAATGCCATCCTCAAGCCGCTCCTTGCACTACTCGTTTTTGATTCCACGTCCTTTGGGTTGTATCCACCCACTCAAGAAGCATCTCTTCGTTAGCAGGAAGCAGTTCGTCGTCTTCTGTGTCTAACAGCGCTGCTGCCATAATCGAGCAGTGCCGTTTCAGGTATGCCTCCATTATTCTACAGTCGTCAGCGTGCACCGAGCCCTGTTGTCGAGTGTGCGATCGCTAAAGGGATCTAATAACACTGACATCCCTCTCGGCCCCTCGCCGTTCGTGTGCATGCTTGAGTCCGGGAGGGAGTCCCGCTGGTTCCGCTGATCACTGACGTCTTGCACATCCCTCCCCGTAGACCATCCCTGTGTGGCCCTTAAGCACGGCAACAGAAGCATACAAAAAAAGAAGACAAAACAACGCCGTCTTACGTGTATATCCAGACTTTGAGTAGTTGCCTAAAAGGAAAAAGAAAACAAGTCGTCAACATGACGAAATGTTTGGTAATCAACTACAACAAAGTGAAGAAAAAACAAAAGTTTGCTCCACACATCTTACCAAGATGCCGCGTCAAACACCCAGCTGATGTCGAAGATGTGAAAAATGTTTTTTAGAGGCTGCAAGAAGAAGCAACGATAGCATTTTAATTGGTTATTTACACATACTCATTGTTCTGCCAGAATGAATTAAAGGGTAGCTTCGTCATTCTCGTCCAGCTCGCTTGCACCTTCGCATTTAATTGCTTTATAGTAATCATTTGTAGATATACACAAAAATAAGTACAAGCATGCTGGCTTAGACCACGAGTATAGGAGTGTTTCAGCTATCTTGTGCCAAGGGCTAAGAAAAGTTGGTCGCTACGCGTGTTGAAGAACGCAGTATTGTTCACAGTCCTATTGAGGAATAATAAAAAAAAGTTTTGCTGTTTCCAAACTGGTTAATTTACGCAAATTAATGAGCTAACGTTTGAATCTTAAGTTTTTGAGCAAACCTTCTTACACAAAAAGTGTAGGACGTGTTGAGTGACATCCTATTTTGTCGTTTTCATCAGGTGGCCTTTGAATGGCTAATTTTATTTAGCCTTAAAAAACAAAACAAAAAACAAGCAAGATAAAAAGAAAGGTCAGGCGTGACTACCCGTTAACGAACTGTGACGTTAAGCAGGGGACACATGAGCGATGAAAACGGGCGCCACGCGGCAGTTTCCATAGCAACTTGAGCGGACGGTGTGACGTGAAGCTAACCATGCCACCACGTTACAGCGCCCGCGCAAGTTGCTATAGGAATTGCCTCGCGGCGCCTGTTTTCATCGCTCACGTGTCCCCCGCTTTATGGCTTTTAGTCACGTGTGATTTTTTTAATATCTCAGTCGCTTTCTCTGAAGCTCGAAGTAATTAGAGGAAGGAAGGCTACCTTGATGGATACGGCACAGTGGGATGTTTCCCAACACGCGCTATATTGTTTTTATTGGAGAGTTTGCACACACATTATTATTTAAAAAGTTTGATAAATATTTTCTGTTAATTAGTCGATTCGACACAACGAAAATATTATCTTGACTTGCTCAATTAGACTGTGACCAATACTGCGTTTGTTTCGAGATGCACACCGTTCGCCAGCTTGGCACAAGTTAGCTGAGTCACCCTGTATACGAAGTCTAAGTGGAAGATTGTTTGTATATTTCTCATTTAATCACGAAACGATACATTGTAAAATATAATTAGTGTGTCGTGGTTTAAATTGTTCAAAGCGGTAGCTTTATAGGGCCACTTAACCCCTGGAGCCGCGTAAGCCCGAAATCTGTGGGTTGTTCAAACTCGTAACCGCTAAACGATCTTGAAAAAAATGTCGACCGGTGCCAGGGATGGAACCTCAGTCAGCGGCGCGGAAGCCGAGTGCGCTGCTGACTGAGCTACGGCCCGGCAGGCACGAACGGGAGGAGCAGAAGCAGGTGGTGTGAGAAAGCGCGCGTTGAACGAGGAGTAGGAAGGGCTGAAAAACGCACTTCCCGTGTCTTGTTGACTCAAAAAATTTAGCGCAAAAGCTTTGGATCCGGTTGTTGCTGAAGGAAACGCGCAGCGTCAAAAAGAGACAATGGTATGACGTAATCTGTTTTTATAGCAAAACTCTACGTAGGCAGCGCCAGCCACCCCAGGCACTTGAAGACTAATGGTCATCCTAGGCACCACCCACCCTATAAAGCTACCGAAATTTAAACGCTTTTAGCAGAATGATCAAACACGCAGCAAATTATAGTTAATATAAAGCAATAACAGCTCACAATTCAAGAGCTCTATAGGTGGAGCGTTACTGCACATTGTAATCTAAAAAAAAATTATTGTTTACTTGATGGTATACATTAACGAATAGTTATTGTTATAACTATTCGTTGTTTAAACAATAAAATAAATATTCTAAATGAATGAAACAAAAAACAAATAGCAGGACATGCACTCATGGCATAAACCATTGCATACTTGACAACGTAACAGCCGGATTTTTTTTTCTAAATCTGCAATGATTAGATATTAACATCAATGACAAGTTATAAAGTGGTAGCCTAAGTCTCGAACGGTGAGGTAATGAGGCGTTAAGTTGAGAAGCTCGTTTACCAAAATAGACGACCTCGCTCCCGCTGTGTACCTCCGCACTCGTGGGCATCGAGACTCTGTATGCAGTTCCTCTATCCTGCGAAAGCATGTAATTTCACAGTTAGAAAACGTACCTTAACGTACTATCATCTCAACAGTTAGAAGCACCACTGGATCCCAGGCTTATATCAGAGGTGCACAATCGTGGTGAGTTCTTTTTGCACTATGGATGACGGTCAGTCCAACCGACTACCGAGGCGAGTGATACTAGTTTGTGGCGCAAATCTGGTAGTCTCGTAATGGCAGATTCACACGACGGACCGAATCGCGATTTTCATTCGCATGCTGCTATCTTTACTGCACGTCCTGCAGCTTCTCAACCAGCAATATATTTTTTTGCAACAGCGGCGAACTAAAGTGTTCGCTGCTGCGTAAGATGCCTTAAAACACCACGCGAGCGCGCGGCGCGTGCGGGCATCTTCAATCGTCCCTTCGCGAGCCCAGGATTTCATCCTTTCTGCGCCAAAGCCTCCTCAAGTAGGACCATAGCCTCGTAGGACCATGCTTGTGTAATTCCTTGGGTTAGCAAAAACTGGTGGCGTGCAAGCCTATCACGGTGTTCTGTCTTGCTCGGTATGTTGCATCGGCACACAACGATTCCTTTTCGCGGCAGCGCCGCGAGCGTAACGTCAAACGTCGCTTTCGCTGTTGGACAACGGTGCCAGGGTGCGCTGTTGGCGTTTTGCCGCCCTGTGGGGCCACAAACAGGTTCGGTTCGTCCATGTTGTTGTCTGCTCGTCATCTCCTCCGTGTAGATGCCCTTAGGATACGGACGGTCCGCGGACATATCGTCACGTGATCAATCCGTCCGCGGATCAGTCCGTCGTGAGAATCGGTCATAAGCGATCGGATCCACTTGAATGCATTCAAAAAGCAAGAAAGTTGCTGGTTCACAATATACATGCTCAATGTACAGTTTTCGCCTATGTCCCATCTGCAAATCAATGTCACCTTGATTATATGGCCATTTAGACAGCGGGAAGTAAATCTGTTCTAAAATGTGGCAGGTGGTGTCATCACTGTATAGGTTGATACTTCACAAGGGTAATATTACTGATAACCTGAGGTCTTTAACATGAGTCATGCTATAACGCCCGTCTGCACCAAAATCTACAGGAGTGAAATAATTTGAATTCACAGTGTTTAGCCTGTGTGTATTCGCTCCACGTTAAGACGAGCTTTACGCATTCATTCCCTCAAACCGTAGAATGTTCTCATTTAGCTGTTGCATGCTCGCTGACGCAATGCTTTGTGCACATACCGCGGGCTGAGAACGTTTGCGTCAGCAGACTGCCAGCACTCACTCTCTTCGTTTCTGTGAATAGACCAGCCTCCGGGTGATGTTCTTCTGAGATTATCTGGCGATTGCAGGCAGCTGATAATTGTTAGGGTGAGGCACACGCAGGTCCTAATGGCTGAGGGTTTCCATTTGGGAAATTGTAATATCTAGTGTTTCTTTCGAGCATTGGGCCACCTGATACCGACAGGCGTTTATCGGGCAATTAAAAAAAATAAAAACCTTAGCCTGCCTTTGGAACTTACTTGAAATATACTGATTTCTTCAGCATGTCGTCCATAAGTTCTGGGTCTACTGCTCCGACGAATTTTCCTACCTGCAGAAATAGATTGATATAATAAAAGAGAAAGAAAGAAAGACACCATAATGTCTACATGCCTTGTGTGGGAAATACGGTAGAATAATGTTCGAGTTATAAAATTATAATAATTTCGAAATATTTACCTTATCAAACTAATTAGTTAGCACGATGGCGAAAGAGGGAACACACTGCTCCATGAGCACATTCAGTTTAGAGAAGGTGTCGCCAATATGAAATGTTTTAAAACACCCACTCTTAGTTTTTGTAAGAAATCTCTAAAATATTCTTACACGACCGTGTAAAAATAAGAATGGTAAACTGTTGTTTTCTATGTTTTATTGTTTTAACAGCAAAACAACAAAACCTTTCGAAAGAGTGCAATTGTTTTAATCTTGAGCAGGTTGTTCAATTTCACCAAAGTAAAATTGAACAACTGCTCAAGATTTAGTTTTAACGAATTAAAACTAAGTCTTTATGACCACGTGTATGTAGTCACCTGCACAGCAATAAATGCGCATTTATTCTCTTACATTTTCAGCATGATCATCACCGCTTGATGTGATAATGAAGCCGCCGTCGTCGAGAAGGTAGCAGATTACGAAGTCCTGAGTCGATGAACCAAATAAAAGTAAAATTAGAATTCTTGTTTTCGAAATCTCACGATGCAGACACGCAGAATTAACCAGGACTGGTCCTCACCTCGTCAGCACAACGGAGGTGGCCGCCCGAACTTCCGTTGGCAGACATCGTCATGAGAGACTCGTGAATAATTCTCTCTTCTACCAAAAGGCCCACGACTGCAAAGACACAAGAACAAACATTGCTCCATAAATGGCACCAATGTCCTCTAAATTTGCGCACAGTTCAACAGAACAAACAGAATTGTCGAAAATAAAGCCTCGCCTTGTCTCGAAAATAAGAGCATCTCGTTTTTCTAAGTCACTGGGCGAGTTTCGCATCGACGAATAAGCTTTTGTACATTAAATGTCGCAATATGTCCGCCTTCACTCCCAGTGAAAGTGCATATGATGGTGATAGTCTTGGGGTTCTGACTGATGTTCATATGAAAGCTTAACACCTCAAAATTGAGTACAATAAAATTAGTTGTGCGTTTTCAACGTAGAGGTACCGGAAAAATTCGTCGAGTAGCTTAGTTTGATCACGTGCCAGAACTGCTGGTTATTATTGCCATCGTTCCAGTATATTTTGCGTTTCGTTCGCGAGAAGCTCTTAGTAGTCTCTTTTCAAAAGTGCGTGCCATCTATAGTAAATCTGCGCAATTCTCCGAGCTCGCCATTGGTTCGGCAGCAACTTCGAGCATTTGGACACGAGGATTACGTCATCGCTTGGCGTGGACTGAGCCAATGCCTACTAGAACTTCAAGGCCTGCGCGTCTCATCCGTGACGTCACGCACCTTGACCGAGTGTTTGGAAAAGCGGCTGCTGCCGACGGCTAGAGTTGCAGCGGGACGCACGTAAAAAAAAGAAAAAGGAATTATGTAGTTTGCGTCAATTGTTTTCTTCGTGTTTTTCGTTTAGTTTGGAAGCCTTGACTAGTTTGCAGAGAATAAAAATAGTTTTTAATGGTAGTTGAAGCCTGAAGACACGGCGTCTCGTAACTTACCTTTAGTGTGCTTTTTCTCATCCTAGCCATCTGGCAGCGGCAACTTTCTGTGGCATAAAGATTAAAAGGTGATACATCACACATTTCGTAACGCACGTCTTTATTTTTGTCCCTGCGTGCACTGATTCACTTCAGAGTCTGCAATTTCTTCAGATGCACTGCAGCTTTTCTAGACCTCAACTGGTCAGTCTTCATTTGCACATAGTTCTTAAGTAATGTGTTGGCGGCTGCCCGCAGGACGTTGCTAAGCACTGTGTCAGGGTGGTGCCCATTGTTGCAGATGTCTAGGTCTTCGTTGTCCAAAAGCAGGTGCCTTGACAAACTTAGGAGTACCTCTCTTTGGTTGCCTTCAGCATGAAAGCGTGTGGCATTTTCTTTCAATGTGAGTTTTTCTAGCACAAGCTGCGTGTGCAGAACAGCGTTGATGACAACCGACTGAGGAAACTTGAGGCCACCTCTCGTGAGGTTTTCAATAAGAACGTTCCTGTCCAGTTCCCTTTCCTCCGTTACAAGGTTCAGCGCACATGCCTCACACGGAAGTTTCTTGAGTGCTGCATGCGCACAAAAGCCTGCTATGTATGTTATAGCTGGCAAACTAGATTCTTTTTCTTTTAAGTCATTTTCTGTTATTTTGATGTTGTAGTCTTTCATCAGTTTGTCTGCATCACATGTCACACCGGATGGCTTGCACAATTCTTGCATTTCTGGGAAAACCAGCGAGTCTTGAAGCCTCAGTTTTGTCTCGGACTCGAATATCTGCTGGACCGAGATGTGGTAATTGGTCCCAGAGAGGCGACGATAGCAACCAAACCTGTCCTCTAGACTGTCCGTCTGGAATTTGCCTAGTAAAACATACTCAAAGTTTAGCTCCTCAAGGCAGTACCTCGTGACTTCAACAAGTGAGTACGATGTCAGACGGAGCGCCTGTGTGTGTCTGTTGTTAATGCACCTGTATCCATTTTGACACTGCCCCATATGTCAAGCCAGTTCACGAAAGCATCGAGGAACTCCAACTGCATGTCTGTCAAAGCTCTGACTGGTTCTTGATTGGGGTCCCGAAGGCGCCTGCCCTTGCAAGGAGTTTGCACATTGACAATGCTCCACCACCGATGTACCACATCAATTAAGTCTGCGGTTTCTGAAGCGTACGGCAAACCAAGTTGCCTTCCACGTGTTCTCAGGGCTTCCGCAACGAATGGACTCATCACCTTCAGGGCAAGTTTTACATTCTGGCGTTCAATGTTCGATGGATGTAACGCTTTGTACGTCAGCCCATAGCCAAATTTTGACAAATCTTGTTGCTCAGAAGCATGTAGATCACGAAGCGTCTTAAATGAGGCTCCTTTTATCTCCACCCGCGACTTGGTGCTTGAGAACTCTGGATAGAAAATGCAGGTGTCCGGATTCTTTTGATTGATCCAGTTGTTCCTGATACACTTCAACAGGTGTACAGGGTCTACAATGTAGAACAATGGTCGTGAGCCATCTGCTGGATGTGGGTACACTATACCTAGCGTCTTCTTTTTTGAAAACAAGGACATCACCTTTCTGTTTATCGCATTATTGTCAGTGATCACCGCGATCACAGTGAGCCCCGCTTCCTCAAGTCCTAGAATAACCTTTCGTAGTACTTCGTGCAACCGGCTCGCATCAATCCTAGAGACTGGCAAAATGTGGACCACATCTTTGTGCGCTGAAAGTAAGGACTGGGTCATGAAGACATGCGCAGTTTTTGCAGCTTCGGAAGTGTTTGATGCGGTTCCGGCAAGAGACCCTCCTTTGTACTCAAAATACTCTTGAATGTGGATTTCATCCATCATTAATGTTACTACTTTTTCGTGTGGCTTTAGGAGGTTTGCCCTCTTCTTTATGTAACGCAGGAATCCTTCATCATTCTGCTCATTTGCTGGGGTTGCGTTGTATTTGCTGCAAAGCTTCATCACTGTGGACCTGTGAGGCAATGTTAGCTTCCCACTGCTACGAACAAATTTGTATGCATGAGGCGAGATAGTGTAAAATAGGCTTGAGAATACGAGAAGTTCCGTAGAATACCTGAAAGCTGCTCCTTTAAGCAGCAGGTGCAGCTGCTCCATCAGAAATGCGAGCGCTTCCGTTTTCTCTTGTGGCAAAAGTTCGTTGCTTGCGAGGTCGTCCAGAAGCGAAAAAAGTAACCCGATGCAAGCTTTCAGTTTTTCGTCTTTTTCGCACACGTCTGGGGCTTTGAACTCTTGCACTCTGTCTAGAACACATTGAAGTTGTCGCATGTCGTCCAATGTCTCGGGAATGGCGACTTCATCAAAGCACAACCTCACTCGTCGCCAAGAGGCAGTCACTTTCATGGTGTCCGTAACAACGACGGAGCGTTCGACTTCCGGGTGTCCCATGCTGTCATCTATGTGCACAAACAGAACCGCACTTTTGGCTTTCTGTATCAGCCAGAAGTCTGCGACGTGAAGATCTGGAAGCCGTGAAAGGAACTGGTCGTAGGACGACACTCTGTTCTTTTCTCCTCTTCCTTGTGTGCTGATAGTGAGAGCTGGATGGCTTCTTGCAGCCGCGTTGCCTCAACACGCTTCCTCTTGGCTTCCGGCTCTTCTCGAACTGGCGCACAGTCAGACAAGTAAGCAGGGCTATTGGGAAATATTGTGGGCACTGCATCTGGTGTCAACCGTGTAAGGCTCATGGGAACTTCTATAGTTCTTCCATCCGAGTCAGTATACGAAGTGGTAGTCCTCAGGTACTCTTTCTTGAAATGTAGCTCACAGACCTGCAAATAACGGCAGGAGGGACAGCACTGTTTAAAAGAGGGACAGATAACTGAAATCCATCGAGTGCATGTTCTCTAATGCATACGAGAAAGTCTTGAGCAAACTGCTTTATTCCGCAGTGGTTTTGAAGAGAGTGCAGTCGAACTTCTTAAAATCGAATTTTCTTTTTAGCATTTAGAATCTAGGAGGCTGCCTGACTGGCGAGCGGCATGCTCCAGACCATGTAGCAAGTAGCTATAGCGATTTCACGCCGAACAAGACAGACGGTGGCGTGAAAAGGCCCGATGTCTTAAAGAAACAAGAGTAAAACTATACGCACTCCGGAGTGCATTTCGGACGAGATGGCTATACGCACTCCGCTAAACTCGTATAAAACGAATGGTCAGAACGAGTTTTTTCAGCGATGGCATAGCATAGGGGCTAAGGCGTCCGCTTTGTACGCAAGTGGACGCGGATTCAATCCCCGGTGGGCGTACTTTTTTTTTCATTTTGTTTTATCGAGGCATAATGCGATGTTTACGACATTTCTTTTTTGCGATAATGTTGTCGACGAAACTTCGCAGAATTAAATGGGACTCACTTCCCGGAGGTGCGATCGGGGACAGCGGGGCTTGGGTTGCCGGCCGGACGCCGCGAAGCGGCGTGTACTGGTTACGTTTTGTAATTAGCAGCCAATACTGTCGCCGCGAAGCGGCGTGAACGCAGGCGGGGGCTGGGTTAACACGCCCCCAGTGATACACGCGCCGTTCGAAAAGGGTGGCCCGACGGGCATGAGTTCTCGGCGGAGTGCATATGGCCATCTCGTCCGAAATGCACTCCGGAGTGCGTACAGCTTTACTCAAGAAACAATGACGCTTATTGAGTCACACATTTTTCCTTAAAGGCAATCATACCACCAAAAACGGGTCTGCAATGCCGGTTAGCACCGCATGCTGAAAGGATTTTGCACTGCTACCACGCGATAACTTCGAAGCGCACGAAAGCGGCATGTTATAAAATAAAACCATTTGTTTTGCAGCTTATGAACTTTTTAGATAAAAGGAAAACGCTAAAACAATTTTAGGGACTATTGACGGTCGAAGCGAAGGTCACGACCTACGATGCACTGCCTCGCGCAAGTGAGAAACAAAAATTCCTCTACGCTGTTGTTTCCAAAGCGGCATGACAGGCATGTCATGCCGGTTTGGACATGACGACTAAATCGCCCCCCCCCCCACACACACACACACTCTTCCTCCCCCCGTTGCTACTAGAAGCGTGAAGTCTCTTAAACACAAAATCTTACCTTGGGGTCATGCAAGGTGGCGATCTCAATGTCGTCACGACGTACCGCACGTTCCCACTTCATTCTTCTGTCGTCGTCTTTCGGAAACGAGAAGACACGAACCTTCGGCCCGGTGTCGTAATTCCCGCGACAGTTGGGAACACAGCAACGGCCCATCTTGTTTCGTAAACCAGCCAGTGCACAGAACCGACAAGGTCACAGCTGCTCGCTCACATCGGAACCACAGTGCACACGGTTTCACGTAAACAGCGACCGAACGCGCACCGAACAAAAGAAAGCTTGATGTTGACAGTTGTGACCGTTGACGCCGTTGCCCGACCGGCCGGGCGAGCGAAGGCAGCGACGGCGCCGCTAGCGGCATCTGCTGGGCAGGCGGCAAACTAACGTCGCGAGATCGTCGGGCAAGGTGCGGTGACGTCAGAGCATGGAAAAAAGCGAGCGCGCAGGCCTTGAAGTTCTAGTAGGCATTGACTGAGCCCAGCTCTTATCGAGAACGAGTGCTACGGGTCAACGTTCGGCAAGGACTCGCAACCAATCACATGCTTCTTGCCCGAGAAATGGCGGTCTCCAATGTTGCTTAACATTATTTAGGAAAAGAGTATACAATTCAACTTGGTTATATTTCACCTCAAAGCCCCTATACTGCGTTACAGGGGAGGCCGTCATTAATGCATTTCTCTAGAAGGTTATTTATTAGCGTAAGGGCAATGTATGAGACCTTGCTGAGCTGCTTTCTCGTGCCTGTGTTTTTGATAGCTTTGGACGCAGCGTTAGGCGACGTGCTTACCTGCCGGCATCAGCTCTGCCTTTTTTATGTAGACGTCGACCGCCTTGGCCGCTATGATGACATGTTCTCGGGTGGCATTCAAACCCCAGCTTCCTGGCGAAAAAAAGAATAAAAGAAGAAAGGTGGTTTCGAAAACAAAAGAAGAGCATTCTTTGTCGATCTGATCATACCGACCTCGCACGCACTGGGGGTACAAGCACAGCATAATCGAGAATAAACTATTCTCGAGAGCTTTGAGACGGATAGAATAGGAAATCACACTGGTTACATGTAGCTAAAATATTATCTTGTTCCACTAAAAGTAATTGATTAAAATGCACATTTGTTTTGTCTAGTTGATGAGTCCTAATTGAATGGGAAACGCGGCATAAAAATAAATAAAAATAAGTTTCTCGTTTTTACCTTGGTTGACGTCTACACTAGGTCGTTCAAGTTTCCAAAAATAAAAGCTAACTCTTAGAGCCATTTTTCATAAAAATGTTAAGAACCCTAAAACAGAGGACGAAAGGGAGCATAAAATGATGGTATTTGCTCGTCAAAGTGTCATAAGCTGTTGGTATGCATCCGCAGAAAAACCGTACTCTTTGTAGAGTGGTGTCCTTTTGAGGCGTTGTAGCAGCATTCGCATGTATAGAAGCACGATGGCTCTTATTTTGATACTAAAGAAATAAAAAGATGAAAAACCCACAATATGCCGGAAAGTAATAAGTGAAACGTGCATGTCCGGCGAGAAGATGCGAAGTCAAATTGTAGTCCGCTCAACCGTCGTCCTTGCGCTTGACGTTGCTGATAAGAAAAACGAAGTCCTCTGCGTAGAGTGCTCGCCTAAAGTAGGCTGCCTTTTGGGGATTCGCTTCGTGGATCAGGTACACCGCGATGCTGTAGCATGAAATAGACGTTCGTAAGGACAATGGGCACGAGAAGAAAACAACACCACCTAGTGGCTCTGTTGCTTTCTCTAACCACGAAGAAAAAAACATTAGGAAATTTCCGCAAACAGCGTTTCCTTCTCCGCTAAGCCTTCCACAACGAAGAAGCCTCTACTGCGCCTGCGGGCCGATGGCCTTGACTGTAGTTGCGGGACGGCGATAACGATCTACGAAAACTCCCTATTACTAAACAGCGTTCACTTACTTTTCCGGGTGGTACCGTATCAGGCCTCCTTCGGTTCCCACGAAGGTGCCGAGGATGCCGTCTCTGAAAATTAAACCGATCTCATAAGAACCCCCTATTTCTCCCGATTCCTAAGAAAAAAAAAAGTTCTATATTATTGTCTCGCTGTGTACTTAAAATAAATAGCTACGTTAGAATCCTCGACCTGTAGAGATAAACATCTGCCGCATAGTATTCTCCAGAATCAGGCATCCGTACGACGAGCTAGCGTTCCAAGATGCGTCTTCGCAACACTGCCTAGAAGACAAGGCCGTAATGCTGACATTTTTTGCGTCACCAGCGAAGGCCAACGTTAAACACGCATTGGAAACGACTGCTGCGTCAGCGCCCGGCTTCGAGTCAAGTTAGAGCCCAACGTTGACGCAATAGTCATGTCCAGTCTGTGACCAGCTTTGGCCTTCGCGGATGACGACATCTCTATGAGCACTACAGCTTTGTTATTTAGGAGGCGTTGGCCTATGCCCATTCGGAACGCAAAGAGGGTCACGCCTATCAGAAGGGCAACACAGAGAACTCGTTGACAATTAATAGAGAGTTTTAGTAGATCGTTCCGATGACTCCGATAACGATACCCGATACTCTGCCTCCGCCTTTGCGCTTACATATATAGTATCGTTATCGGGGGTATCGGAGGTATCGGAACCATCTACTAAAACTCTCTAATAATTGGGGTTTGGGGTTGTGTGGATATTTATACAGCGAGTCGTTGGTCAGCCATTTTAAAGTTGCGACGAGTCACTCGCTGTAGATGAGCAATTTAGCCAGTGCAATACAACCACTAGCCTGGGGTCTTTAACGTGCACCACGCAGTAGTGTTACACGACCGCACGCCTGTACGATGCTCATCCAGGGCCCGTTTGCTCGAAGCTCTAACCGCGGCTAAAGTTAGCCGCAGTACCTAGGAGAGGGATTTCGAAATCACGTGACTGGCTCGGTAGGGATGCGGGGAAACATGGCGGTGCCCCGGTGAGTGAGCGCCGCTCGCTTTAGGAACTAATATGTCGTTGTAGCTGCACTATCGGGCGCGTTAGTCACCAACGAATGGTGCAGGAGGCTTTCGCTCTGCACTTACCTCACTTATATCGCAAAGCATGAGCAATGACCTCGCCGCATTTGTTAGATAGTCTTTCGATTCTGGCCATTCCTAAGCCTAAATGAACGCGATAATTGTCGGCATGGCAACGTCTTTGAAAAGCGGAATGCCTTGACTCAATCGGCCGGGTATTGATAGCGCACAAAAGCAGACAGCGTCCCAATAGACCTTTTCTTGAAATTACACAAGCATCGAGGAGAACGCTGGAAGTGTAATTCTACGGTCCGCGTGCGCTGGCCTTCCTCTTATAAAAGACTCTGAAGTAAATAATCATAATAAGGCTTTGACGAACGCGCGTGCAAGGCAAAATTTGTTTTAGACTTTTTGCTTTAGAACAATTACTACTCCAGACGCCAGCACGTGCAACGCGTGTAACTACACTCGTAGCATGCACCTCGGTGCTTGGGAAATTTGGAAAAAGGTCTATTGGGACGCTGTCTGCTTTTGTATGCTATCAATACTCGGCCGATTGAGTCAAGGCAATCCACTTTCCAAAGACGTTGCCATGCCGACAATTATCGCGTTCATTTAGGCTTAGGAATGGCCAGAATCGAAAGACTATCTAAAAAATGCGGCGAGGTCATTGCTCATGCTTTGCGATTTAAGTGAGGTAAGGCAAAGCGAAAGCCTCCTGCACCCTTCATTGCTGACTAACGCGCCCGATATTGCAGCTACAACGACATATTAGTCTTAAAGCGAGCGGCACTCACTCACCGGGGCACCGCATTGTTTCCCAGCATCCCTACCGAGCCAGTCACGTGATTTCAAAATCCCTATCCTAGGTACTGCGGCTAACTTTAGCCGCGGTTAGCGCTTCGAGCAAACGGGCCCAGATCGAAACGGAGCAGGGGTGGGGATTGACCCAGTATCCCAGGGTTCTGCAGCGGAGCTTCGCTCCACGTGCTCCGAGCTGGTGTGCGCTAACCCACTCGGCCACCGATCTCCCGAACGCGTTGAGAACGCGCGATGGCGAGGCAGCTAAGCTCGCGCCGTCCTTGGTCGAGGTCGGGGAGAAGCAAACGCACGTTGGCGCGTTTGGGCTGTAAACAAACGCATGAGTTTCAGGAGCAGACGAACTTGCACGCGGTAGAGTCACTGACGGCTGAAGAAGTTCATGGCGTGGAGTGTCCCGAACAGTTTAACGCGACAGCGTGAAGGAGCTCGTGTCGCAGAAAAGCCGGCATTGACGTCGGCAGGACGGGAAAATTCTGATTGGTCGATAGGTTCATGACGACACAGCTACATGACTTCCCGCGGGAATTTCAAACAACCCACAACGCTCACGTAAAACGTGACGTCACTCCTGGAATGAAAGGGATCAAAACATGACACGTAATGCGATATAAAGGTCGCCGCACGTCTCAATAGATTTATCTTTATAAAGTAATTATTCGCCTCAAAGAAAGGTTTTAAAATTTTTAGGCGGGATTCGAACCCACGGTTGCGAGCCTAACCTACACCACAAAGCCTCCGCATCGCCTCCTCTCCCTTCATGAAACGTCATCACTGTCAGATCGCTCTAACCTCGGCTATTCGGCCCAAGTCCGACCTTCGACGCGCTGATTGAACACGGAGCCCCGGCCGAACACTGACGCAGCACTCGTGCCCAATCACAGGCCTCGATCGATCTGATTGTAATGACGGTGCGGAGGCCTTCTGCTTATCTAGGTGGTGTTGGTCAGACACGCTATATACTGACTGGGCCATGCAAGGTACGCTGGCACGACGAATGAGAAGGCGATGCGAACGGGGCACGATAACGCTATCGCGTTCCACTCTTAAAGGCGAAGCTTAAGTGTCCTTCAAGTTTTATTGCTTCACAATCAACGAATTGCGGCATTGGGCGATAAGAATTCCGAAGAGCGTTATCACAAAGCAAAAAGCGTAAACATAACAAGCCATGCTCTCCTGTTTTTTTTGAGGTGTCAGTGGCTATAAAGTGAATAACAACGAAGAAAAAAGAACACACTAGAAAGTGCAATCTCGTTTGCTTTCTCTCTGCGAACACTCGGAACAAGAAAATCGTACGAGGCAGCGCTGAACATTTATTTTCGGCAGATCAGGCTAAAGCGTCGCCCGCTCAAATCTATAATGTTACATAGCATTAATAATAACAAAAACGATAGTCGCTGATAACTTAATAAATGCAGGTTGTGACGAGCCCCAAGCATCTCATTATCGCATCACAACTAATAAAATTGCGGCATCACTATCGACAAGAAAACCGCAGAACGAATCACAAAGCGTGAGCATGGTAGGCCGCGCCCTCCATTTTTTAAGTTGTCCGTTAGTTTTTTACGGAGAAGTCATAATTTTGTGGTGGATATAGCGGTATCGTTTTAATCGCAATATAGTGCTTCCGCTGACGTAGATTATTTTTTTTATATCTCTTCTTGGCTGCGTTGAGCGTGTCGAACGTCGAATGACTGACTACCTCATTCATTTATAGGTGATAAATGTTTTTCTTTTTCGGATCGTAGTTGTTTTTAAGCACAACTCATAACTTCTCAAAACAAAATGAAGAACTGACGTCCGGGAAAAGAGGCCTGTAGTTACTGAGAGCTTTGCTTTTTTGATTCTATAGATATTCGTCTCAATGCGACAACGAGCCATTATTGTAAAGGGTATTGAACATTTTATCATATATTTACATGAAATACAAGACAATACAGTACAGGGCGCGACAAAAGTAAAGTATTTTATTTGTTAGCTTTTCATTGCCCGATGCTCATAGACAATGAGCCGCTGGTTCGTGACACGTTGATTGGACCGTCTTAATCGATTTTGCTTAGTTGTGTATACATGCCAAGCTATGACCGTATAGATTACTTCGGAATTTCTTTCGGCGAGTCTAGCAAAGCTACATGATGGCTACATCTGCGTGACCACCTAACCGGTCGAGAGAGGAAGTCGTGATGCTTAATTACCTATCCTCAGCGAACGCGTCGCTTGTCCAGTTGTTCACCACAGCCCGCGTGTTTTCAATGTCCCAGAGCAGTCGCTGCATGAGTAGAGGATCGCCTGCAATAGCAAATAATTGGCAACTTTATAAAAAAAAGTTATTGCTTAATTTTGTCAAAACACTTGCACGGGAAGATGAAAAACTACGCACAAAAACAATAACACAGCAAGTTAGTCATTGGAAAATTGTTTTACTAACTGTAATTCGGTCAACATAACTTGTTATAGCATAAGGTAAAACAAGTTGATAGTTTAAATTCTTCAGGTTTAAAGCAATTTACCAACACAGGGTCTTTTTTCTTTCTTACTCGCTTTCATTTATCAAGAACGATATACAAAATTTGAATACAAATGACTATATCTTAGAAATAATAACAATACCCTAATAATATTTATACAAAAACACTTAATCACTTTATAATACCCTCAGTGTTTTATAACACCAAGTGTGTTATACAACACTTGTGTTACACCCACGGTGCAGCAGATATTGACGTGTTTTAGTCACATTTTCTAGTGGTTCATTTTTCGCGGACTAATTTGTAATCTAATTGTTTGTGCATCATTACCAAAGCGTCAGTAATGCACGAGAACAAAAAACAACAACAAATATATAAACGAGCAAATACATACGCAAATGATCAAACGTTTCAATTACAAATTACAACAGTACATGCAATATTACCAAAATATCTAAAAAGATACATGATCGAGAATAAAAATTAAGGCTTTTGAGGCATTCTAAATAAGACGAAACTCCCTTGGTGGCGCTTCAACGCGCTTACTTTACTCGCTAGCACAAAAGGGAGTTCATGCCAGCCGTCTATAGAGACATCAGCATAATCTCCTCGCGATAATCAAAATTCATTTTAGTAGGTGTCACTTAATCGAATTGTGTCGTTTTTACGCCAGGGACCTTGGGACGACTTCACGTTCCCAACAAACAATCAACACAGACAAAAAAAAATCAAGAAAACACACACACACACACACACACACACATAAAAACCATATATATATAAAAACAACAGAAAGTCGCATCTGACTC
>JAZHYW010025571.1:0-21248 GCA_037355805.1 Ixodes ricinus | reverse complement strand
GAAAGCCGTTTACAACTCTCTGTAATGCCGAATTGGAGCGCAGCTCCTGAGGAGGGGGGAAGGTGCGGAGGGAGGGGGGTTCACGTGACCTCGGGGGGGGGGGGTCACGTGACCTTGGGGGCCACGTGGCTCGGGGGTCACGTGACCTGGGGGGTCACGTGACCTGGGGGCCACGTGACCTGGGGGCCACGTGACCTCGGGGGGGGGGGTCACGTGACCTCGGGGGCCACGTGGCCTAGGGGTCACGTGACCTGGGGGTCACGTGACCTTGGGGTGACCTTGAGGTTACGCCGACGCCGACGGCGACGCCGCTCAAGCCGGGAACGGGCGCCTAAGAGCTGCGCTCTAAAACCTGCTCGGGGGTTATTTTTATGAGTTCATCGGTACATGCAGAAAAAAAAACAAGACACTAGTTATGTAGCCATCGTAGCCACACACAATGGTGTCCTTCCCATTTGCGTGGGATCGTCGTTGCTTGGATCTCGGTAATACGCTGGAAGGGGCGATTATTCCACCTTTAAAAGTATCGTAAACGTCACTATGTGGTGAGCGACTCGCCGTAGCAATTTCGGAATTAGTGACTCCAAGACCTGGTTGCTTTAATAATTCGAGCGCAGGACTCGGTCTGGTCTCACTCGACCGACAAGCAACAAGCATTCCCCCACACTCGCGCGTGTCTGTTGCACCCTTTTAGCTACGCACAAACTGTTCGCGAACTGACACGATGAAAACGGAAGGGCGTCCGTTATGAATGCCTGGCCTCCAGCACACGGTCCTTGCCTTCCGTCGTGCTTTGGCTGCGCGTGCACGCTCGAGGGCCTCGAGCCGCCCAAGCATCATCGGAGGTAGGAAGCTCGCGCTGGAAGTGGCACAACCGAGGGTCCTAGGCCTGCCATTCTCATACTGACAGTGAGTATACGGGCAGAAACAGCTTCGAATGCCACACGGCGATGAGTTCGAGGAGACACTAGGCAAGCGGCATTCGAACCGCAGATATCGCGGTGACTGATGTCTGGCAGACTGTCGTTTGCATGATGTATAAGCTTTGTGACCCCGGCGTGTGTGTTTGTGACACCTCCCTTCCCCACACACACACAAGAGCATGCACACGCACACACACACGCACGCACGCATGTATACACAGGTACAAGTCGCGAGGCAAGTAGATACATCTTCGGACCTCGAACCTTCGAATTAGTGCTCGTGGCTTTTGCACGTGCTTTTACACGCACGACACAGGCCAGCATTCGTTTGCGTGGTATATCGCCGTTTAGAAGAAATTCTGCGGATGCCCCGCAACCCAGTAATGCATGAGAAAGTGAACGCCTGAGCTGGATTTGAGCGATAAAAGAACTTCCGGGAAGTGTTCGACCCTGAGACAGGCATCTCGACAATGATCTAGCGGACAACTCGCTCGTCGAACCTCTTATGCCGTATGAATATATGCGTTTGGTGTACCTTATTTATTTATATGATAGTCCTGTGATTTCCGAATTATTCTCTATCCCGCACGAGCCCGCGTACCATAGTCGCTTATTATGCACCACGTAAACACCATTTAAACTTGGGGGCTGATATGTTAGAGACCGAAAAAGCCTTTAAAAATATGAGGTAAAACTATTTTTTCTTTCTGATATTTTCATTGGATAAAAACGAAAACAGAAACAAAAAGTGAGACATAGAGCTTACAAAATAACCCGCTTGTGCAGTTTTGTTGTCTTATTTTTTTTTCTTCAAGAGATACACTACGAATGCATTCTCATCAGATGACAGAAAAAAGGGTAGGGGGAGGGGTGTTAAATTATTCACGTTGAGTCTTCTGATTGGTGGTTCTTTGCCTCGGTGGATATTGCGGTCTTCCGAATGAACATTTGATTCGATAAGAGACACTCACGAGAAAGCCTGTGCCGATGCACCACAAGGCTGAAAAACGGCAGTTCTGTAGTTGAATCATTTTTAATCTGCAGGTTGTTTGGGTTTGGGCCGCCGCTAGCAACACTCGCCCATTTTTGCCCATCTTCTCAGCATTCGAGTGCGGTGGGTGGGGTAACCTCCTTGCAGACCGGATCGAGCCCCGGGCCGTAAATATTTTGCACGACCTAAAATCACGGGCCGATTGTCAAGACGCCAGCATGTTCACAAAAACAAGCTGTGCACAAAGTAACGCACAGCCGAAACTATCGTAGCGTGAGAGTAAAAGATTACTACGACGCGCGAGAAAGTGATTTCGCTCACAATTAGAGCGCCGCGAGGTCAAACCAAAACTCGTTAGCAGTTCCTCGAACTCGAGCAGGCGCTGAAGGAAGGCTGACAACGCCTTCCTAACGAGATGGTCCACGGGAAACGCGCTCATCGAAAAGGAAATGGGCAGGCCACGCCGCCAACAACTGGGCCTCCGTCCATCGTCGGGATTGGAACGCGACGGAGACCCTTGCCCTACGCGAGAGAACGACGCTCCTTTTGATGGCTTCATCTTCCCTGGAGCGTCAAGAAAGAAAAAACAAAAATGTGGCACGCGGCAAACGTGGCGTTTCGGCCGTATAATTAATACCAACATACTGACGTGAGTACATTGCTGTCACCGGCGTTTAGTCATTGAGTGGCATCTTGATAGGACGGGAGTTTTTTATGACGATAACCAGAGAGTACGCAGAGCGCAAGTTCGTCTGCTTCAGGGTGTAAGATAGACAGGTGGGAAACGGCCCATAGAAGCCTACCGCAGAGCAGTGACCGGATTGTGTACTCGTCTGCTTGCAGGTACCCCTGATTTGCGACAGATGGCGCTGCGGCGAGAAGAAAAATTTGAATCGGATTTGCATGGAACTCTATGGGAGAGTGCGCAAAATAAACCGAGAGCACGACAGTCCTCCACTGAAACTCCACGAGAAACCATCTCCGTCAGTTTAGCCGGTCGCCACCGGTCGCCCACCCGGAGTGAAAGTTCGCGGTGCTCCAGATAGATGGCGCCACAGAAAAAGAGAAAACCGAGGGGGACACAATCGGGTCGCTCATTTGGCTCTCGTTTCCCCACCTGTCTATCTTACACCCTGGTCTGCTTCTTGCTACACCATATTCTTGCGCAGGGGTTGCGGTGATGTCAGAACGCCGAGCTCTGATTGGCTGATTGAAAGAAATAGTGCGTAGACCTCAAGGCATCTAGCACTGAGGTCTACACACTGTCCTTCCAATCAAAGCCAATAAGAGTTCGGCGTCGTTCTGACGTCACCGCTACTCCTGCGCAAGGAGCAGACGACTTGCTCGCCGCATAGGACGGTTTTACGAAACGCCATTTCACTTCCGGTAAGCCGCGTTCCGCCATGTGGATGAACAACGTCTGCCACTTTCGCCGTTAGTCTGCGATGCAGACACCTATAGGGTGTATTCACTGGCGGCGATAGCTGTGAGCGCGATTGCTGAACGCGTGCTGATGGCGAACTTCCACAGTTATTTTGGAACGTGCACTCCACACCGTCAAGGTTGCCGGTCTTAGCAGCCTATTAATGTGAGCTCATTCTGAGCATGCGCTCTAAACAGGACCCACAAATATGGCGTCCAGTGAAAAGACCCTACAGTTTCTGGCGTCGGTTTTGGGTGTTGGTGAAAATCACAAGCATGTAAAGCGTCTCCATCGACCTCAGAACTCCATATTGCGATCGGGGCTGTGATTTGGCCGCATGAACCAGTGCTGGCTTCGCTTTAGTTCCTTTCGGTGTCACCCCGAGACATCTATACCGGGGCCTTTTGGCCGCCGACAGGTCGGTCGACTTCTCGATCACCGACTAGGTGCAAAGAATGACCGGTACGTTTGAGACTCGAAAATCAGCCGATGATTTCTTATCATACCAACAACTATATACGGTTGGTCGATTACGACGCAAAAAAGCTCGAGCGAGCTGGAAAACACTGCCTCCGCTCATAGAAAGACGTTGGGCGAAGGTTCGCCAACATGGCGTCCGGCAAGATTTTAAACCGGAAGCACGTCACGTGGAACCGCCATATAATTTATATATTTGTTGTATCTGATGTGATAGTTGCGTATGCTCACTTCCAGGTTTTTCTGCCGAATGATACCACGATAAATGGATAAAACTCAGGAGGCCAGTTGTATATAGACGCTTTAAACACGCGCCAGATTGTAGCCGCCATTACTGGCCTTCTCTTTGTCTTGCCAAGATACCGAGCCACTGAAACGGGCATTGACGTAGCCTCTACAAGGGCCTATGCTGGGGAGAAGGACACTCTAGAATCTAAAATTGCAATACCCTGACCTGCCGTGGTAATGATGAAGTAAAGTAAACGGAATAAGAGGAAACAAAAGGCTAAAGGTTGGTTATGGCTGGCGCCCATGCACAGCTGCCTGCAAAGCGTCTATTCAGATATATGTGTGCACTCTCTCTCTCTCTCTCTCTCTCTTTCTTTCTCTGCTCTCTCTCTAATCCTAATACAGAGGAATATGAATTATCGCGATTAAAAATCACCCCTCAGACACTCTTAAGAAAAGCGGCTGCGATTGGTCATATTAGCCAAGACCTGTGGGCGCGACCTACCCATATCTTTGCAAAAACAAAAGCCTGCAAGTATCCTTTTAGTCAATCGTAGAAGAAAAGCCGACATGTCGGAACGATGCTATCTCTAAGCGGCGGTCATCGCGCGCTCAAAAATTGGCACGAGCAGTCGATTCCAAAGCGAGGCGACTCGAAGCCGCGTGAATGGGATCAGTAATGCTCCGTGTACGCGCAGCTCGGACCCAGAAATCAAGGTGTACCAAGGTGCGCAGAAATTACCGGGTCGTTTATCGTTGCGCATGCGGAGAAGGTCGCAATGCGTACACCCGTTCCGGTGCACGCCCGAAGAATTTTAAACAGGTGAGGGGCGGGATAGGGGAAATCGTGCTCGAACGGCCGCCTTTGTGTTATTGTGATCGCCGTCGACTTTCTTCGACGCCGCTTTCTTTGCTATTCGTCATGTAACGGACGTCTGATTTCCGGTGAAGCGGATTATACCTTACCGCTGTTTCTAGGAGTTGGAACCTGTCTCAGATCCGGGGTTGAGACAGGATATGCACGGATAACAGTGGAAACGTCTCCGGTGATCTTCTTGTAATACTCTTCAATAAGCCGCGAGATGTATATATAATCACCGACAGGTTAAGCAACGCAGGACGTCGTTTATTATGTTCACGTTTCTCGGAAACGGGAAGCACTCTAGTGAAGGTCCCCCGGTTCTCACGCTCAGCGGGCACTGCGGAACTGCTCGCGATCATGGATCGCGAAGTGCCGTTTCCGAATGCAAACAACACTCTTCACTCTCTCGATGTGCTGCAGCCGGTATGGGATTGTACCTTATTAGAGAGTTTGAGTATTGCGTATCGAAGCAAACGCAAGAACGGTGCGTTTGCGTGAGAGTTGCGTGCCCCACGCTGCGCATCGTCGCGATGCGCCAATTCAAGATTGCAATTCTGGGCTCCGCTCACGCGCAGTGTGGAACACGCGACGCTAACGCAAACACGCAGTGATTGCGTTCGCTCGTATACGCAATACTAAAACTCACTACCGTTTCACCGGTTTCCAACACCAACGAAACGTTCTGCAGGGGGCAGACGTGCAAGCTGGTAGCCGTTCCTTCCAACAGGAAAGGCTGAGATTGACAAAACGACGGCGCATAAAAATTAAAGAAACTAAATGTTCTGGGAAGATTGGTACTTAAAAAATACCAAACAGAATCCGTTTCTTTTTTTTCTTTTTTGTTTTGAGAAAAGGGGGGGAGCAATTTTGGACGTTTCGCCGGTTGTCAAAAGTCACGACTTTGATAGCACCATATGCTTTACCCACAATTAATGTAATTTGACATGGATTTCCCAGATTAGCTAGAATGTTTTCGTTGATTTTAGACTTTTTTATTTGATAACTTGTTAATTGAAGATGCTCCAATTGGCACCAGTGATGATCATTTGCACACTTTTGATTTCCATACTTGTTCGCGCGTTTGAAATGAGATCCTGAGCAACAAATTACAGTAGAGCTTGAAAACCTACGTATCGAAATATCTTAATTGTATTATTCTTACAAAGTGCGGCAATGTAGGTCCCCAACAAACGCCACGATCACAAAAAGAAACGCCGTTTAGCCATAATATACTTTCCAAAAAGCTATCATTTTGTTTTGCTTTTTAGCATATGAAAAACCCTGACATTGTTATCAAGATAGAGAAGCAATCAGACACTGGGTGCAATATAAAGTCCTATAAGTCACACGTTGCCTGAAAAAAAAAAGAAAAACACTTCTGCTGTCTGACTCGGATTCCGCCTCTAGGTTTTCTTAATTTTCTTAATACATTTCTTAATTTGTACGCTTTGTGAACATATTCTACACTCATCATCCGTGGCGATAATCTGTAACATTTGATTGATTTTGTTATTCTTGTGTTGGGAATAATGTTAAATCAGTTAATCCTCTAAATGCCCAAAAACCCACTAAAAGGCCCACAGTTCGTTATTTCACGTGACGATTGTCTCAACGAAAAAAAGCAGCAAAAACACAAATATCGGAACAGATTTTTTTCAAAAAATACAATATTATATGTTACCTCTAACCTGTATGAAAGACCCTCTTTTTAAAGGACACTCAACTTTCCCAAATATTTTAAAGTGCCTCAATCGGACACGTATGTCAGAAAATAAACTTTCCGCGAACAACTCCTTAGCTCAATAATTACGTTGTGGGAAACGTCTTGAGTTATGAAAGAATCCGAAATTAACACCTATACCAAGAAATTAAACCTAAAATAGAGGTTAGTTTCGGTTTCGTTACCGAATTAAAACGTGCCTCCTGGCGTAAATATTACGGTAAACACCGTTTCTGTTTTCAGGATAAAGAGATGACCTGCGCTCATAACTCCCTAGCTTCCTCGTACAAGCAAAACTAATTTGTGTCGCTCAGGGAAGCCGGCACACTAGACAGGCTCAGCAACTCTCTATAACCGCCATTTTGTAAAACGAGTGGCGCCACCTATAGTGAATTGGAGTCGCGAATGCCGCACTCTCACGGGCTGCGGAGTAAGAGAGAGTAGATTCGTTGGACAATACCTATACTCTGTTTCATACTTAGCGTGCAACGCTGTCAAAGCTACGGCGCGAGCGCCTGGCTTCATCTATGGTTTTGTTTGCGCGAGAACGCGTGCAAGTGATTAACGAGATCAAGCCCCACGCTCGCGCCAGCAGCTTTGACAGCGTTGCACGCTAAGTACGAAACAGAGTATACACCTCCTGCACCAGTGCAGAAAAGTGTAGGGCAGTCTACTTCCGGTATGTGTACAGAGGTACAACCGGAAATACACCGCCCTACACTTTTCTGCACCGGTGCTGGACGTCCAGGTCGTTTGTCTGCTTCTGTCATGAGTGTACTATACCTCCTGATTTCTAGCACATATTGGCTGTATACCATAGGCATACGCTTGTACGAACGATATTAGAAGCAGTCTTGTACACGTTACTCAAAGAAAAGTAATCGGTTGCAATTACAATTACTCTTGGCTTAAAAGTACTCAGTTAGATTACTGGAGTGCTTCGTAAGAAAAGTAATTGGCCGTTATTTGAAAAAATGTAACTGATACTTTTCTGATTATTTGAGATTTTCAAAACGACAGATATTGCTGCCGTTTTGAGAACGGGTTTTTCGAACTGTCCAATAATGGATAATAATCACCTGACTATAAACTACCTATCTTCTTAATCCACCTAATCTGGTAAAGCTATCCTCCCGTCGCAAAATTGGTTTGAGGATTCCTTCGAAGCAAAGTTCCACAAACATAGGGCGCCATCAGAAAGGAGAGGGGGAGGGGATAATAACGGATACAGGTAATTTTAGTACTTCCAAAAATAATCTCATTACTCTCCTGATTACTTCTTGATAAATGTAATCAAATGATTACAACATTACTTTAAAAATTTATCGGATTACTCCTGTGACTACTTCCTGATAAAGGTAATCAAATAATTACAAAGTTACTATAAAAAGTAATCGATTGCAAGTACATTGATTACATGAAATCAGAACCGTACAAGTCTAAAAGCAACATTTTCCTAAGATCGGGGAATTAATCTCGCCAACGCTGTGAAAGCATCGATATATGTTACTGAATCAAGAGCGTACTATAAACGCATGACCTTGAGGTCTAACCTACCCTTGCACTTTCCTTGCAGTGCATTAATAATAGCCCGCGTTGACAACACGCGCTTCAACGTGTCAGGGGAAAGTACACAAAACAGCTGCGAACCCTCCAGGGGAATTCCTCATCTTTGTTTTCCCAAAGTGGAGTTATCTTTAATCAGCGAGGCGTGTCCTACACCAAGAAATTTGTCCTCGTATGCCGTCGTGACATCCCACGAGGTTATATCAGGCAGTGCCCGTTTTTCCTTCGAGAGACAATTGGGGGCAGGCCACACCCCACATGCCGTTAACCCCGCTGTATACGTAAAAGGGATCTGGATTTACGTCGTCGTCAAAACAGTACGCAGTGTTTTTTCGAACCGCGAATATCTTATAGGTTGCGATAAAATCGGAGGTAACCGCTCAGGAGGGTTAATTAATTCTTTACATTAGGTGTGCGCCACGGTAGATTTTTACGTTGTCCACGTATCTCGACGTCCCGAAAGAGCGACGCGTAGAATATGAGTGGAAACGGTCTGCGTCGACCGTTTCCATATGCGTTTAAAGAAGTAAAAAATGCATAACCGATTTAGCTTTTCATAACCAGCTCACTTTTCAAACGTCAAAGTTAGTTCAATTGGCTGAGTTGAATACAAATTGTACAAGCAATGTCGGTCCCGAGGGAACTAAGATATGTACTTACAAGCAGGATAGAAAGCCTACAGTGTAATTCCTTGTTGAAAACACTGGGCATAGGCGTGGTGCTCTGGCTGAAATGAACAATACGAAACTTTAACTTTGTAAAACTCATAGTCAATATATTACTATTTCATTTGACAAAGAGAGGGTCGATCCCTTGTTAACGTCTTCAGTCAGTATTTTCTGCTGAACTGCACGCTTGGTTTTTAAAGGAATGTATACATATTGCATTGGTCATTTGAACTTTTTTCCTCTTATATCCGTGGTTTTGTTTTCCTTGTACTAAAACATGTAGACAATGCAAAAAAAAAATTCGTTGCTCAATAGCAGCAATATTACTTGAAAGCAGTGCACTTATTATATCTCCTGGTACACACATGCTTTCTGATTTAGCACACGCGCTTTCGTGTGGAATACATCAATCTCTGGCTTGATAATATAGTATACACATTGATATTATCTCTTGAGCTCTGCCAACTGTTGCAAAAGCATGTGAGAGAATTAGACAAGCTTTAGTACCGTTGTCTCCTATGTCGAGGCTAAGCCAAACCTCTACCTGGAGTATTTCGCATCTTCTATAAATTGAAAACAGACAATCCTCACTAGGACTAAAAGTATTTTTCCACTACGGTGTTTGAAGCTCATATCTAGTAGGATCTGCAGCACTTGTCAGTCCCGAAACAGCAATGAAATCCCTGATGGACGCGGAGTGCCCAACCCCACGACAAACCGATGACTCCGCGAAGCTATTCAAAGATGCCTAACAAACGAGCTGGACTTCGCTCCCAAGGACTCCTCGGGCTTCGACAAGGGCGTGGACGGGCTTTCTTATTCATGGCCTGTGTTTTTGTTCCCAAGTGTTTGCAAGGGGAAATCCCAACAGTCTGGGAACGCCTTGACTCCTTTGCTAAGTCGGTGATCGGTGTACGCTGGAAAGCGTGGGAACCTTTGCGCCGATACCGATGGCAATTCGCGCAGTGTGCTGACCACTCGAATGGCCATTGTTCGTGCGTGCACTACCCTTTATTAATCACGTTTCCTTCGGACAAAATTAAGAGCTCGAAACTGCTTGGAATGACTTTCCACGGCGAACTAGACGGGGCTCTGAATGTGTCACGAGCACATTCGCAGCCGTGACACGGTTTTCACGGCTATATAGTGCAGTTCGCGGCGTTGTTAGCACCAATAATCAATCTCCGGTTTTTTTGTTTTTATTATTTCACACTAATGAGATACCGACTACAAATTACGCAGGGCAGACGTGTGAGACCGACGGCCCAAGCAAGGAATGTTAAGGTGAAATAGAAGCGGGCTCCAACCTTGCATTTCGGACTAACGTCGTTTGATTAATGTAAAAAGCACCTGCAGAAGATTCAAGTTATAGTTGTTGAATGCACTGAGTGTAGGAAAATAACCTTTGCAAACTAAACTCTTTAAAAAAAATTTATGATTAGTGTTTAATATTAATCCTCAAGTCGGTCTGTGCCAAAGACGATAGTGTTAATCTTACCTGATGGGATGGCAGTACGTCAAGCGTAGATTTTACTGTCATAAAAATCCTATATGATAACGGGGTGCTAAAAGCAACCCCCTACCCAATTGATCCATGGCGCGTTTACCGGGTTGCGTCACTTTTTGGTGGTATATGGTAGAGCCGCCATAATTTTACAGTACTCTGATAAAACGTCATCCTGTGACTGAAAACGTCAAGGCTTTATGTTTTTATATTTTACTCAGTCAAACTTCAAGCGTGAAATTGTTCCGTCTCAATATTAAATACGAGGAAACTTTTTAAATCGATTTCAAAGCTCCGCTTTGTTGCTGTTTTTGTGCAAGCGAGTTAAATCGCAGGCTTTGTATTCTTCCTCACATTCCTTACTTCGGATGTAGAAAATCAAGCAGTGAGAATTTTTTTCTTTCTTAATGCTTTAACCGAGCCAAAATGTTTAAACAACTCGTTCGCCTTTTTTTTTTTTTCTGGAAATAGATACAGTGGGAGGTCAACTTTATAAAAGTTTACTGAGGTTCGCGTGTTTATATATTTATATATTTGTATTTTATAACTAAGCGTTGCTTTATGTTGTAAGACTACAACGGCCAATATGGTATGTGCAAAATCCCCGCTTTAACGCATGAACGCCGCAGTGGCTGGCTTTGCGGAGTACGGGTCACTTGATAGCGGCCAACCTACCACGTTAAGCGCGCTCACTGAACCGAGAATCTTATAAAAAAAATTAAAATACGAGAACTTGAAATTTATACCCTATAATTAACGCATCCTCAAAACAAGTATGTGGTCACACAGACAACCATAATGATAATTTTTTTTAATAAGCGGTTTGTTTTAGAAGGTTACGGCTGTCCGGTTGAGTACGCCACTTTAAAATTTGACAAGAACTGGGTGGAATCACCGAATGGTTCAGGATATATTGCGTTTCAAAGTTTTTCGCAGTAGTCTAGAATGTAACTTTCTGATATTTGGCTTGCATTCGCGTGCTCACGAATTGACGACGTATTTTTAATCTTTCGGCGTCATCCAGCTCCGTTTACCGACCATAGATCGAGTATTTACGTAAAGGTGAGAACATGGCGAAACAATCGTGCCAACCATTTAGTTAAAGAAACAAAACGGTTCCCTCGACGCACGCCAAAGCCGGCGAGTGAATTTCACATATGTGGCTAAGCTATACCACGTGCGCCACTTTCGATCTACTGCACCACATCGGTTGCGCGTGACGTCGGCAAAGCCGGACTCCCCGGGTCCGGTGCTTCGACGGAAGTGCACTACTATACAGTGGGGCAGGCCGTGACCAAATGGTTTCGGGTTATTTAAGTAAAAATTTGCCGCATGGACGTTTAGACAGCGGAACGTTAAAAACCGCAGTCGCGCTGCTCGTATACATCGTACAAAAAACCCGGTGTTTCTCCGCGGACATGATGACAGAAATGTCTGCGGACACGCCTCAGAAATGTCCGAAGCATGTTTTCTTTATACATATATGCATGCTACGAACCATGTCAGCAGACAGTTTCGTATAAGAGCATATCCGCGGATTACCCGCGGATCATCCGCGGATATCCACAGTCAACTAGCGGATTGCATCTAGAGCTATAAACGGATCACAGTGTGATTATCCGCATCCGATCCGCATCTGCAGCTCCCGGCATCCGCATCCAAACCGCGTCCGAACCGCATCCGTATAAATTCGAAACCGCATCCGACACCCTCAATCCGCGCATTCATTTTACATCATAAAATCAAGCATAAACAAAAAAAAAGGAAGAAACACACATATGCTGCATGGTATTTTATACGTGTGGTTGCGTGTTCTCGTATATCCGAAAAAATATTTAAAAAAAACATGTCTGTAATATTTATGTAAATCGGATTTATCCGAAACACTCCGAATTTCGAGGTCACAACGAAAAAAAAAAAAAAGAAAAAAACAAAAACGACGGTGTTTTACGAATAAACATTACAAGAGCACAGGGTCAGTGGACCTTACAAGGCACATCCTCAGTTTCGATTGGAATCTCGACCTGCTGACGAAATAGGTTTGCCCTTTTCGCTCGTCATGGTTCCTTCAGGACAACAAATTACAACTCCCGGACTGTTTTTTTTTTGGTTTTTAAGAAAACACAAAATAATGTAGCTCTAAGTTTAAAAAAAATTTAGAATCTAGCAAAAGTAAATTTCGATAAACCCCGAATTTTCAGTGATAAATAAACTCTGAAAAACACCTTCCGAATTTCGAGGAAAAAAAAACTTCGATAAATCCTGATTTTTCAGTGATAAAAAAACTCCGACAAACGCCTGCCGAATTTCGCGAAAAATAAACTCCCAAAACACGGAATCCTACCTATATAGGCCGTCTGCTTACCTTTGTACAAGGGAGCTCTACTGTCATGAATACGGCGAAAGCAATTTTATCGTATTTTTTGTTTTATCGTATTCATAAAATAAGTGATCATCCTTCCAGAGACACTTGGCATCGCTCGAAAGATGATCGCAGTTATGAGAATCGTCTTGGGAGTCCTTGACACTGACACTCTGTCCAGAAGACGAGCTCAAAAGAAAATAAAAATTTAATACCTTCTTCTTTTCTTCTTTTTTTTGCTTTGTAAAACGCATTTTAATGAGACGGATATTTTTAAAAAATGCACAAAATACGGAGTAATAATGTTGTGTCATTTTATTTAGGGACACGCAATAAGAAAGTGGGAGAGGAAAGGTGCTCACTCGCAGCTGCAAAGTGCTCGTGTATATGTAGTAAGGTGCGAGCACAATACTGGGAAAATATCACAATATTCAAGAGTGGCCAGCACCTCCTATCGGTTTACATTTTAAACACGAACCCTCAACTGCGTGCTCAGAACCATATACTTAAAGACAACTCAATGTCAACTCTAGAGAGAGAGAGAAGAAAAACACACACATACCCGACGTTTTATTTGTCGAGGCTGCTGTAGAGAAGGAACGGAATATCGCAAAATGGACGGATTCAGACAGGTTCACCTCTCTTAGATGAATACCCGCTAATGAGAAGTCTCTGTACATCGGTGCACTTGATGCTGCGATGGCATGAACAAACTGCGCTACAAGAATAAGGTGCGGAAACTCATGCTGGCGAAAGTTCCACCACTCGAGAGGATCGAATTCAGTCTCCTTGATCTACTTGAAGGCGAAGAAGCCACTTGAAGGCTTCTACTTTTTTGTGGTTGCTATGGTTTGGGTTTTCTTTGCCCAAGGAACGTTTTTCGCTCATTCACTGCCAAATAAGAACAAGCTTTTCGGGACGATTGATGCTCCTGCATTCTTTACTTTTTTTAGCGACAGCATTTTCGGCGAAGAGAACGTTCTAAAGCGATCTCTGGTGAGAATCAAATTTTTCTTGACGCAAATAACAAATTTCTTTCCGATCGGCATCCTGTATCTGAGAGCCTCCTGCAATACATTCGATGATCACTCACTTAAGCGCGAAACACATGTACGACAGAAACTGTCCGATCCGACGTGCGGACTGCCGGAATGACCTTCGGGAGCGAGGTTTTCGTATCACCGGAGAGCGTCGAAAACCCTCGCCTCCGACCGTCATATTGCCCGACCGGACGTCCGATCGGACGGTTTTCTCCGTATATGTGTTTCCCGCTTTCTTCACGGTCCACTGTGCGGTCACACACGTCTATGGGCCGGCTAGGAAAAATGTAGTTTCAAACCCACGGATATTCACCTCAAAATCCGCCTCCAATATCCGCATCTGATTCGCATCCTATCCGCATCCGATCCGCATCAACAGCCCCTGAAATTGCACCCCATCCTGTACCCGCCAAATCTGATTCATTTTTATCCGCATCCGCCAGCTTGCGGATGTCCGAGGATGATCCGCGGGTAGTTCGCGTATATGCGGGGCTTTATGTATGAGCAATCTGACGGGACCGTCAAACAAGTAGAGACACGCCTCACACACTTATTGGGTATTTTGGTTTAGGCATCTGACCTCACAAGACGTACCCGAAATATAATTCTTTTTTTTAAGGAAATCATATATATATATATATATATATATATATATATATTAATGTCGCCCTTTTACCCGTACTTACCGTGGCAAGGCAATGGTAACACTGAACATGATGTGATAGTGTGAAGAGGATGCTGGCTGGCGCGACTGGTGACTGGGTGCCATCTTCCGAGGTGGCAAAGTAAATGCCACTTTTATAAAAGCCTGTTGGAGTATGAGACGCAGTTGACGACGCGTCGGAAATCAGAACAATTGGAACATGGCAGCTCCGAGCGAGGCCCCGGAGCCCAGCTCTTGACAAAAGAACCACCACTCGAGCTTACCCAGACTCGCGGCAAAGGAAGCACATCAACAAAGGGTCTGCCTTTTTGTTTTGTTTTTTAGAGCGCAGCTCTTGAGGCGCCGTTCCGGCTGAGTGGCGTCGGCGTCGCCGTCGGCGTAACCGCGCGGTGCATGATGGGAAAATTTCCCCGCTAAATTTGAGCAGAAAATTTCCCCGCTAAATTCAGCGAAATTTTGCCCGCTAACCGATCGCAACCATATGTACGAGGTCTTCAAACAAGAGCGGGCTACCACCCAATAGGGCCTCGTGCAAGCGCTCCAGCAGCTCTTTCCTAAAGCTGCCGCGACTCAACCCGCACAAGAACCACTCCCCAACCAACGGGAGTCTCCACCGGCGCGGCGCACGCCAGTGGTCATCAACACCCCCCAGCGCCATGTACCCCCCCTCCCAGGAGCTGCTATCAGCAGCGGGTACACCCTCCAGACAGCCCTCGGTGGCAACGACGCGCGCCAGCGGCCAGGCGGCAGCGCTCAGCCAGCCCCATCCTCCCCAGCGTTCCAGAGCGCCTATGGGCTCATCCTCCAGGAATCTTCGGGAGTTAGCTGCCTCGATACCCTACCAGGACATCAAACCAGTCGTGAGGGCGTTAATTTTCGATAGGTGGCAGAAAGAATGGGACAGAGAAGTAGATAATAAGCTTCACGTCACCAAGCCCATTCTTGGATTGTGGGAGAGTACCTCTTTCAAGAATCGGTTCCACGAGGTGCTATTCTGTCGTCTCCGCATAGGCCATTCATACATCACCCACAAACACCTGCTCTGTGGCGAAGATCCACCGCGCTGTGCACACTGCGGAGCTGTTATGTCCATCATACACATTTTAGGGGTTTGCTCTGGTCTTGAGGACAAACGACGGCATTATTTTCCTGAGTTTTTCAGATACCATATACCCTTTCACCCTTCTTTGTTACTGGGAGATAACCCTCTCATCTCATCTGATCGTGTACATAGTTTTATTTCTAGCACTGGCCTTTTACACCAGATCTAATGTCACACATACCTGTCAAATCATGACATTCTAAAAGAATACAATATATAACCTTGTTTGGCGCACTTTGGCCTAAGTTGCATTTTGCGCCATAAAACCCTCAATTATCAATCAATCAATCAGCGCCTATGGGCTGCCACAGTCCCTACCTGCCGCCACCCCAATGGACTACGGCCCCCAGAACTTCACCGGCTAAGAGAGCGAATCCTCATTGTCCAAGACCCCCAACACGCAGGACCTCGGAGAAGCTTTCTCCACGTCCAAAATGCCAACAGAAGTTCACAGTTGTTGGCCAAGAGGGACATCATCAGTTACAACTATCGAACCCTACGTCGAGGTCTGGGACTCCTACCCTCCCTCAGTGCCCAGAGCAGCTTCCGAGTCTTTGACCGCGTCAGGTTATTGTACCACGTCGCCACGTCAGGCTGGAATGCCGCTTTGGACGGCTACACGGACCCGTCCGCCAGCTACCTGTTGGGACCCCCAGCCAGACGAGTGGACCAACCCCCAGAGCCACCAGCCCCAACCGACCACGTCGGAACCCAGGAGACCCAGCAGGAAGGATGGACCCAAAAAGAATGCCCCCGCAAAGGACAATGAGTGAATCACCTGTCGTCTTCTACTCACCACGTCGTAGACACGGCACATCTGTGTCACCCTCTATACGTGAAAGACTGCCGGTGGACATTGAGGGAACTTTTCAAGGCTATCCATAACGCCTCCCGACCAAGAGCCCCCTGAGCTCTGTACAAGTAGCCAAACAGTGCAAGCCAGTGCTGTTTTGTGTCGCACCCGTCGACCACTTCAATGACGTCGCCGCCTGGCCGCGTCCCGCTGTCTACCCTAAGGCAGCCCCCTCCTCAGGAGGAAAGAACTTTGCCGGATCCCTCCCAGCAAGAACGGGCCCCCCCCGGAGTGTCAGCCCCTGGCTCGTCTTTTACAAGCCGAACCAACCATTCCCCAGAACTTAACTTTGGTGTTAGGGACCCTAGGGCCCAGTGGGTGGTCGTAGACCTGGCCCACCCTTGCACTACTCCAGGATGTCGTACTCCAGGATGATATCCTGGCTCAGGCCATGATGGTGGCTGGTGTCCCAATGCAGCCTGCAGCCCACGTCCAGCTTCAGCCCCGGCCCATCCAGGAAACACCCCCCCCCCCCCCGACTTTCACGAGATTCCGGCCGAGCACATCTTGCGCTACCTTGAGGACCACCAGGCCCCCCCCCTCCCCGATGAAGAGAACCAGCGCGGAGCCAACGACCAGACGGCCCAAGAGGACGAGGACGACACCGACGAAGGCGACACCCGGCGGCAAGCCATCCACCCGACTGGACCACCACCCCCCCGGTGCGACCCTCAGGCCCCACCAACAGTCAGCTGGGACCGGGTAAGCACAACTTTGGGGTATTTCCCCCGTAAGATCCGTGCCAACTTGCAACTCACAGTGCCACAGAGCCTCGAATTATTAACAACGTCCCTCCGGCATCCCGTACCTGTGTGCGACACAAGCCGTCGAATCGATGCTCGCAGTCCGGTGGGCTCCGAAAAACAAAAAGAGAGGACCTTTCCTAAGCCCAATACAACTAGCGCCTAAAGGCACAACTGAAAGCCGCTTTATCCTCAAGGCATCCGCGATGACACCGCACATCAGAAGGGCACCCATGTTCCGTCTTCAAACGCTACCGGTGGCTGTCCTCCAGGCCCCCTACCGCAGCAGCCTTTTACCAAGATCGATCTTGCGGAAGCATGATTATCACTTTCTTTCGCTTCCAAAACACAACGCCTGACAACATTTGGGCTGGATAACCAGTACTTGGCTCTTCACCAGACTGCCCTTTGGTCTTGAGACTAGGGCCCTGTTGTCATGCAGCGGTTGGCGACAGCCGCTAACGTCACCTCCGCGCACAAGGCTTGGAGCCACCTAGACAATTTTCTCCTGGTGCCACCCCGACCCCGTAGTCTTGACCAACATTACCTTGCTTGCCTGAACGACCTCCAAGTCTGCGGAATTCGGGTGAACCCGAAAGACACCCGGGAACACCCCACCCAAACGATTAAGTTTTTGGGCTTTGTACTCGACGGCAAGGACCAGATGATTGGACATACAGGGACACGCCAGCACGACTTGACAGGTGCTGCTGTCCAAACTTGACCAAGAACTGCCACACAAGACAGTGGAACGCTTTGTCGGCCATTAGGTTTTTCACTTTTCCCTTTATAGGGCACATTATCACATGTTGGGGCCCCTTTTCCGCCTTCTTAACTATCCGCGGTCCCTGCCCGACGGCTAGCGTAGCAACGCTGCAAGAAGTGTGGAAGTCCTTCCCAGCACAGAGTACTGTAGTGTCTACTGTATTGGAATCTAGCCATAAATCTGGCTTGGTCTGGCAACTGTAACACTCTCCAAGATGGCTACCAACTAACGAATAAACGCCAGTACGTTGTCGTTTCAATCCAAGGGAATCCTTCCCTTTTTCGACACCTCCAACATTACAATGGCGACGAGGATGCGTTAGAACAACGCAAGAACCGCCCAGCAGCGATTTTGAACCGCACGGACCCCTCCACACCCAACAACGGACATCTTGTTTGACGGGATGGAGCACAGCACGCTCCCCACGTTTTCCTTCTTCAACGCGCGTGCCACTGACGCCAATAACGTCGGCACCGAGTGGTTGAAGTGGGTGAGACGCTTCGAGAACTTCGTGGTGGCCTGCGGCATCACAAGCGACGCCCGTAAGACCGCTTTGCTGCTACACTACATCGGGGAGGAAGTCCATGACACCTACTGCGCGCTTCCCGAACCTCCTGCGACCGCACCTGCGGCGACAGCGTCAGCTGACTCAAGCACCGCTGGCGAAAGCCCGCTCTACAGCGCAGCACGCAAGAAGCTGGACGCCTACTTCGCTCCAAGGGTCAACACAACCTTCGAGGTCTACCGTTTCCGGCAAGCCAAGCAAGTAGAAGGAGAGTCCCTTGACTCATTTTACGCCAAACTACGACAGCTAGCGCGACACTGCGCCTTCGCCGATCCAGACACGGAAATCAAAAATCAGATCCTGCTGTCTACAACATCTTCACGCCTTCGCCGCTATGCCATGCAGCATGACCTCGATTTGGAGGGAATCCTCAAACAGGGCAGGTTATTTGAGGAAGTGGATCACAACGTCACCTTGATGGAACAAGGAAGCCAGCAGCAGCCCAGCGAGAACACAGTGGCAGCGATAGCAGCGAACGCCAAGCCGTCTTCGCACCACCACCCCTCCAAGCGCCACCAGAAAACCACATCACAGCCTCGTGATAATTCACGTCGTCAACACCCGGATGCAACATGCTACAACTGTGGAGGATCGTGGCCGCACGACGGTGGTCGATCCAGCTGCCCAGCCAGAGGCAAGTCCTGCAGGTCATGCCAGAAGGTTGGCCACTTCTCCAAAGTATGTCGGTCGGCTCCAGTCACCGTCCGTGCTATATGCAAGAACGCTGGCTCGGACAGCGACGAGTACACTTTCGCAACTGACACTTCACGCGACATCTCGAGGTCACCGCGAGTGATCGTGGAGGTCAACGGCACGCCAGTAGAATTCACCCTCGATACAGGAGCTACTGTGTCAACCGTGGGATCAAGCGACCTGACGAAACTCGGGCTCCGCCACAGCTTGGAGCAAACAGGTGTAAAACTTTTCGCATACGGTGCAACGTCCCCACTGCCAGTGCTTGGCAAACTGTCCGTGACCATGAAATACAAAGCTCAGGAAGGCACAGACGAAATCTTCGTTGTCAACGGTGACCATCCAGCCCTTCTGAGTTTTTCTGCAGCCTCACGTCTGGGTTTAGTCCACATCACCTACAACGTCGAAGACACCCTGACGGAAAACAATATTCAGCAACAGTACCCCCAGCTTTTCAAGGGAGTTGGATGCCTTCGAGACCAACAGGTGCGCCTGCATGTGGATGACAGTGTGCCACCAGTCGCACAACCACACCGTCGCATCCCTTTTGCCATGAGGAAACCACTAGAGGCAGAACTGACTAGACTGCTAGCACTCGACATCATTGAGAAGACTGAAGGGCCAACACCGTGGGTGTCTCCGGTTGTTCTAGTGCCCAAGCCACACGACCAGGAAGCTTTGCGGATGTGCGTAGACATGCGATGCGCCAACAAGGCGATCTGCCGCGAGCGGCACGTCACGCCAACAGTTGACGACATCCTCACAGCACTCAATGGAGCAACGGTGTTCTCCAAACTCGACCTCAAGGAGGGGTACCACCAGCTTGAGTTGCACGAAGACTCCAGGCCAATCACAACTTTTTCGACACACGCTGGACTCTTCAGATACAAACGTCTGAATTTTGGTATCAACTCCGCAGCAGAAGTATTTCAAGACACCATACGACAAGTCCTCGGCAGCATTCCCAACGTGCTCAACGTCAGTGATGATATCCTGGTTTACGGCACGACCAAGGAAGACCACGACAAAGCCCTTGAGGCAACGTTGGAACGTCTGAGCAAGTGTGGGCTCACGCTAAATCCCAAGAAGTGTAGCTTCTTTCAAGAGCAGCTCACTTTCTTTGGACACGTCTTCTCGAGTGCTGGAGTGCAACCAGATCCGATGAAGGTATCGGCTCTCCAGAACGCTGCCCCACCAACAAATGCCAGTGAAGTCCGGAGTCTCCTAGGGATGTTCAACTACTGCGGACGTTTCCTCCCCAACCTCGCAAACCTGACTCAACCGTTGCGCCAGCTGACCCTCAAAGGAACTCCATGGACTTGGACCAGCGTTGAACAAAGAGCATTCGACGAGCTCAAAGGCATGCTCTCGAACTCTACTACTCTAGCCTATTTCGACCCCGAGAAGAGCACAGATCTCATCGTTGATGCTGCACCACATGGTCTCGGTGCAATTCTCGCCCAGTCCTCTGCAGATGGAACTAGGGTGGTTGCCTACGGAAGCCGAGCCTTGACGGCTGTGGAAACGCGGTACTCTCAGATAGAACGAGAGATGTTGGCTGTGGTCTGGGGCGTCGAGCACTTCCAGATCTACTTGTTCGGCACCAACTTTCGAGTGCTCACCGACCACAAACCGCTCGTCAACATCCTGTCTAACCCACGTTCTTCTCCGTCAGCGAGGATCGAACGTCTGGCACTTCGACTTCAGCCATACAGCTTCGACGTCGCACACACCAAGGGGTCAACTAATCCCAGCGATTACTTGTCTCGACATCCACCACAGACCCCACCAGAAATGAAAGACAAGCTTCGCACCCTTGTAAAGATGTCAGAAGACTACATGGCTTGCATGATACAGCACAGCTTACCATGTGCCATGACCTTGGAAAATGTCTTGAGGGAAACCAAGGCAGACCCCCAGCTGACCAAGGTGACCAAAGCCTTGCAACTGCCGCAACTCGACAAAAATGCCTGGAAGGATGAACTTCTCCGTCCATTCTCCCGAGTAATGAGTGAACTCAGCGTGTCCAGAGAAGGACTGATCCTGCGAGGGACGCGGATCGTGATACCTACCAACCTACAGCATAAGGCAGTCCACC
>JAZHYW010025570.1:0-38653 GCA_037355805.1 Ixodes ricinus | reverse complement strand
CAATACTAACAAGGGGACAACCAAAACATTTTGCAACTAGAGTTGCAAAAATTTCTTTGAAGCATTACCAAACTGCAAAGTAGCCTGACTAATACAGTTTCCTATTGTTTTTATCCAGATTGTCCCTCTTACAACTCCCTTCATGTTATCTACCTCTTGAGATACTATTTCTGTTCCCGACCAGAGTGCACTGCAATTATTGAATTCATCAACATGGTTAGCTAATTCTGAATTTGCAGCATTATTCTTTGTTTCTTTTTGTGTTGCGTTAACAGGCTGTCTAGCAAATTAATATTTTTAAATTCCTGACTTTTCCAGGTTTCCCCTGACAATTTCAGGTGAAATTCCCTGACCACTGTAGAGGTGGTTAAATATATAAGACCATTACAACACAAGGCATTGAGCATTAGGCACTGTGTGGATAATTTTGTACGGGCTTAAACCAACTTGCATATTCCGAAATATTCGGGTTCGTCCAGTTCGGATTAAACGAGCATTTTCTTGCCACCGACATAGTCAGTAAAAAGGCCGCTTCCGGAAACACGATGAAAACACGACGCTCAACCACACACATGGCACAACCGAATGGCAGCATGGCTGCCAGATGCACACTTTCGGATACTTTCGGCTTAAGGCTTGGATTGGATTGGGGTCTGCGGCTTTTTCATTTGCTACTCAATCTAGTGTTGCGCCCTCAATCCAGTCCAAGGCTTGGGCTGGATTTGTCGGCTGTTCCATTTGCATCGGGTAGCACACTCTACATCGGGTGAGCGGAGCCTGCGCTCAGCTCTAAGCAAAATTTATTGCCCATTTTTCTGCCCCCAAGTCCTCAAGTCTTTGCTCAAGGCACTCGTCCTCAAGTCTTTGCTCAAGGCACTCGATGGCATTTCCGGCTCATTTTCCTGGTAATTAGAATTTCCCGGACCATTCCGGTTTTCCCAGTTGCTATACTTCGTTTCAGCTTCCGTCCGAGCGCAGCCAAAGCTACGTGTGGCCGGAGCCAATCACACACGCGATCTCGCCTGCACTTTTGTATCACTCCGCTCCGCCGCTGGTCGTCCGCGCCGCCCGCTCTCGCCGGGTATTTCGTCTGCTACGGGTGTATGAACGGTCTCGTCTGCTACAGGTTTAAAAAGTGCCCTTTCACGTGCTCAAATTTGGTCACAGGGGATGTCAGTACGTAGGCTGGCCGCTGGCGTCTGTGTCCGAGCTTTGCACCTGTTCGGTACTTCGGCGTAGTTTCGAGATGTAAGTACACATTGCAAGGTGCCCGATGACCCGCGGCCGTTGATGTTTCCTTCTATTGTCTGGATATACCAGGGCTCGAGGCGCAGTCCTTTCCACCAGCTTCTCGGCGTTCAATGTGATCGGCAGGTAAAGGGGTGCCTTGACTTCGCCGCGTATCAGTGAATTGTAGTGGTCCGGACGCTTTTCTTGTTTACAACGCATTCGCGGTACGACGCGGCCGGAGTCTCATTCACAATTTGAAAGCAGACATTCATCACGACCTCTCGCGTCTGACGCCCAAACGTGCCTTTGCGAAAGGACGTTGAAGCGACTCGGTGAGGAAAGCAGCGAAGCACATAATTCGGCCATTACGGGAACGAAATCACACAGAAAAACCGAGCGTTGCAGCCGTGTTGCCAGCGGATGTACGTGTTTTGACCAAACCACATGTATTTACATATATTAATAAAAACATAAACTTCAGATATTTAATTCATTTAGTTGCAAATAATTGTCAGAAGTACACATCTGGAATATTGTACAATGTTTACGCACAAAACAGTTATTTAAAAAAAAAAACTTTTGCGGACTACTTTATGGTGCGTAGGAATGCTCTTCTCGAAGTTGCGAACCGTCCCTCAGCCTTTGGCTGCGCTCGGACGGAAGCTGAAACGAAGTATAGACACCCTGGTCAAGCTGTCATTGATGCACCTTGAAGTTTGCCTTACATACCTAAAAGCCAAAGGTATCTCATAGACCACTTCATTTTCGCAGGTGACTGACTTCTCACAGTGGGCTTTTTTGCATCCACTCGAACCTGTCTGAAATGGCGTGAGTCTACTCAGCTTAAAATCTGAACTGAAGACTCGTTAATTCATATTGAAGAAGGGTTGTGCTAGGAGCATGGCAAAAAACGTTCAGAACCAGCGCTATAAAAAAAAAAGTTGTCTTTTCAAAAACTGTGAAGGCAGGGGTATAGCTAAATCATTAACCAAGAATGCACTAGACAGATATTTCATTCATTTTATGACTCAATCATTGAAAAAACAGTGGAACAGATTGAACAATGCCAGTTATGAAGAGTTAATCAAAAGACAATTATGTTTACAATTTGCAGACAAAAGTGAAGGAGAACGGGAATCAAAGAACAAGCTTGCTATAATCCCGTATTACCATAAAATATCACAATCTGAAAGCAATTGCAAAACAGTTTCGAAAAGACGTCGTTTTCAGTTCAGATTTTCAGTTAAGTAGACTCGCGCAATTTCAGACAAGTTTGAGTGGATGCAAAAAAGTCCACCATGAGAAATCAGTTACCTGCGAAAATGGAGTGGTCTATGAGATACCTTTGGCTTTTATGTACGTAGGGCAAACTTCAAGGTGTATTAATGACAGGTTAATGCAACACAAAAGAAACGAAGAATAATGCTGCAAATTCGGTATTAGCTAAACATGTTGTTGAATGCAATAATTGCAGTGCTCAGTGGTCGGGAACAGAAATAGTGCACCAAGAGGTAGATAATAAAGACAGTTGTAAGAAAGAAAATCTGGATAAAAACAATAGGAAATCAGTCAGGCCTCTTTTACAGTGTAATCTACATATAACAATACCACATTAATAACAATGTACTGCTTATAACAATCAGTTTCTAGAATAGAATGATCAGTTTCTAGTCCAGATACAATGATAATCGGTTTTAATGATTGAATTTTCGCGTTTTCTCAATATTGTTATTAACCCGGCCATATTTGTCTGGGAAATGGCAGAAAGCAGACGGTGTTCCGGCGAGCGTCTATACACCAGTGCAGGTTGCTGCAACAGCCGGTGGAAACGAGCCACCTTTGGAGCTCCGTATAAAAAACACTACTTTCCGCGCGCTCCTCGACACTGGATCAAGCACTAGTCTGGCAGGGGATGCAGCGTGCGTTGGACAGAGGGATCATGCAAGCAGCGGTTCCTCCATGTGCCAGACCTTTGCCAAGACAATGTGCTGGGCAGAGACGTTCTTGGCACTACTGGTATTTCCGTACATGTTGCTCTACAAGCTTGGACGCTGGGATGTGAACACCAGAGGCCTATCCCTTTTGCCAAAGACGAAATTGCCAGAGAGAAGAAAGAGGCCATATCCATCCACGAATGAAGAGGTGTACAGTTTGAAAGATCTGTTTGCCGAGAGCGGAGAGGACAAAAAGGCGGAGGAAGGAAAAGCTACAGATGCCCAGTACTCGCAAAAGACGAGGCTGAGGTTGATCATGCTGAAGATTCAGATGTCGTGGCTTTGCAGGGACGATTTTGCACGATTTTTAACAAAAGTGTTGGCTGCACCAGATTAATGGAGCAATACATGAACACTGGGGAGTTCTCTCCAACCCGTTGCAGGCTTCGCCCAGCCAACGCTCAAAAGCGGCAGATCATGGACACCTGCATCGAAGACCTGCTGCGACAGGACCTAATCCAACCAAGTTCCGGCCACTGGTCATAAGCGCCCGTCTTGCGCTCGGACCGCTAAAGAACATCGGCAAACTTTTGTTGCGCCGCCAGAAATGTGAATGCATGGTACTTCTGCACGAGTTCCTCGCCTCCAACGAGTAGCAGCAGAGCAATCCAGGTCTCTCGTCTTCCTTGTGGTACTTTGTTGCATGTTCGTAGATCGTGAAGCTCCTCTTCCCGTCGCTCCAGTCCTCTGCGGGGTTGGCGGCTGCCAAGACGACTAGGGGTGGAAAAAACAACGCCGTCGCTTCTGCGGTAGACGCTGCTTACTTGCTCACCCCACTTCTGACACCATGTTATGCGTGGGTTCTTTTAGAGCGATGGATGACAAGGACGGAGATGAACTCTTAAAAACGTGTTGTTTATTGTTACAATGGCTCCTGGCTGGTTCTGCGACGAGTAGCCAGTGGGCCTAACACAACACCAGATCTATAACGTTACGTCATAGGTGGCTCTATCTTTCGTTACATATTGTCACGAAGGACAAGTGATGAGGCGGCGAATAACTGAATAAACTAAACGTTTAATGGGGCGAACTTGTGCCCAAAAATAAAAAGGAAACAAATGATAACAAGCAGAGCGTCGCGGGCGTCGAAGGCGGCGAAGCAGCAAGATCGAACGCTGATGCGAAACTGACTCTGGCTCACTCGCGAAGCCCCTTATGTACACGCGTGAGCTTCTGGAATAATTGGCACAGAACGTTCGACGCGTAGAACATTTGGACCTCGAACAAGCAACAAGATTCTCAAATTTTCCAAAACACTAAATTGCAGGGATAAACAAAATAGACGTCGCTCCCAGGAATCGAACCCTGGCCTTTCGCGTGGGAGGCAGGCACGATAACCGATAGGCCACGAGCGTGCTGCCTGCTTGGTCAGCTGCGCTCGCGGCAATATATAACAGTGGCCTACCACGAGAACTGAACTTCAAACATTGTTATATTCACATTTCAAGGAGAGACGATTGTTAGGGTGTGGAGCAGCTGGCCCACCGGTTGTTGGTGTAAAATGATAAAAAGAAGAACGGGGCGGCACGCCCTGGGGCTCGGGTATGATGGTGTTTTGCGAGTAAAACGAGTCTGAACCGTTACATGTTATAAAGGAACTGCACTGTACTTTTCTAGTTGCAAAATGTTTGGTTTTCTCCTTGTTAATTGCCTGTATACTATAGAAGTCAAGGTGCGAGGTTTGGGTCCATCATGCAGCTTTGTGCATCCTGTTTCAATCAACGTTTTTTTTTTTAGTTGGGTGAAATGTTTTTGTTAGTCTACTCTATTTGTTTTTGCAGAAACAAAAAGTTACCGTATTTATTCGAATCTAGGCCGATAGTTTTTTAAATACCGATACATCAAACTCTAGGGTCGAAGCTTAGATTCGAGGATTTTGGAACACGCGCCAATTTCCAAGTAAAATTGAAGAAAGTGGCACGCAGCTAGCGCCACCTAGAAGAGAAAGTATTGTAGCCATTACTAGCCGAGCCAGTAGCCACTTAAGTAGGCGGGCGGTGCTGCCGTCATTTGACCTGCGTTGATAGTGGCCTGCGTGCGGCGTGGCTTTTTCTTTTTATAAACAGCGCAAAGGCGCCAAACAGGCGGTGCCATTATAGTTCCGCTTTTAAAGAAAAGTTCTTTTAGCCGCGGAGTTGTCGTCGAACGTTGAAGTAGGGGGAGGAAGCCTTCAGCGTGGATGAAAGAAATGTCCGTCGTTGGAGGAGGCAACGGGGAGAAGATATTTGCGTGCGCCGCGACGGGGATGGCATTCACCGGACCACAAGAAGGCCGTCACCATGGCCTCTTTGTGGTCAGGTGAAAGCCGTCACCACAGCCTTTCATGGTCCGGTAACCATGAAAGATTGAACATCTTTGTGTTCAATAAATGTCTCCCCTTTTGTGAACGCTGTCCTCGCCTTTTCGTTCGGCCTACATTCGAGGTAAGTTTTTTCTTTTCCTGGCTTCGGACTTTCTGGGGTCGGCTTAGAATCGGGGCCGGCCTAGGTCCGAATAAATACGGTAGGTTGATCCCCCTTTTGTGAGTCAAGACTATCTTGTAAAGATCAGGGTGTAGAGTGATGCACTAAGGATGCAACCTTGGCTGTGTGTGACGATTGAAGTTTCTATTTTTAATGCAACCTTTTGATAAATGAGTTAGAAGCCTTTCATGTAAACCAAGGATATTACTGTGTGTGTGTGTCGCAGTTCAAAAGCATTGGATATTTTTTTGTTCTTTTGTGGGTGACCTCAAGCAGTCTAGAAGGTTTTTTGTTTAAACCAAAAGGTGGTTGTGCTTTGTTAAGTTGTTTGACTTACCGTAGAATACCACGCATCTGCCCATTCCACATTAAGCGCCCATTACCAAATTTGTAAGATCTGAGAAAATACGCACAGTACATTTATACGTAAAATTGATGACCGGACAAGCGCCCATACTCCATTTTTTTTTAGATTATCTCCAAAGTTTGAGTGGGCGCTTGCCCGGTATTTTACCGTAGTTTGTGATGTAGGTGAGAGGTATGCACACAACCTCGAAAAACAGGATGTTCGGTAGTTCTGTGGTGGCTGTGGTTCTGTACATAAGGAAGGTGATTGAATAAAATTGTCAGCTGAGTTAGAGACATTGCCTGTCCCTGTTACTTCCACTGTAAAAAAAACTTCTGCCTCGAGCTAAAATCATCATGGCAAACTTGCACCAGCTCGCCTGCACACTGACTTGTTTTGTGCCAAACTCAGTCATCTAGGGTCAGCGACTGAAGCAGTAGGCTCTGCTGCAGAGGATCCATACCTGGTCCCTTGGTGACAGCTTGTCGCCCCGAGCAAGCGTCGTCTCATGCGCGACTCCACACCAGGTGCGCCCAGGCACACGAGCTCCAAACTGGCAAAGTCGGGCTGGTTCGTTTTGCGCAGCTTTAATTCATCCCTTAAAACAAAAGGAAAGAAGAAGAAATAAATGAATTGCCATCATGTCACAATGTCACTTCAAATCACATGACACCATGATGTCACAGTGTCATGAGTCTTTTGATGGAGTGTTATGTGATGTCATAGTGTTAGGCCATAATGAATACATGATGTCATGTCATGAGACCACATGATGCGTTGTCAGGTCGTCGCATGGCACCATGACCTCACAATGTCCTATGACATAATGGTGTGACATGACATTGTCACAGTCTCATGTCATGTCATGATGTCACATAATGTCATTGCGTCACATGACATGACAGTGGCACAAAATATTTAGTTACATTTTGATCTATCGATTATACTGTCTTCTTGATCTATCGATCAAAACGCCAGAGTGCTGAGAGCTGCCCCTTTAAATGCTATGCGTCTAAGAATCTAGGACTCGCTAAGCACTGCACATTACAGCCATTCTTTTGTATATCAGACAATCTGTGTACTCTCTCTTTATCTATTCCCAGCCTCGGATTTTTCAATATAGAAAATTCTAATGCCCCGTGATTATAGTGCTCAACTGAGAGTGATTTCAGTATTCATCCATAACGAACAGCTAGATTAACGCACTCTGCAGATTTGTGGGGGACAGTGCCCAAGTGTATAGGTGCAGCTCGGAGCAGGTGGAGCTCCCACTGCAGACCCCAGGGGGTTCAATTTCCACCCCTGCCCATTTTGATCTGGACGAGCATGGTACCGGTGTGTTGTCGTGTACTGCTTGGTGCATGTTAAAGAGCCCAGGCTAGCAGCCCTACTGCACAGGCTAAATTACCAACACCTGACGTCCACTGACTAACTTACTGCTGTCTAAGCAAAACACACAACACCTAAATCAACCTGCAGTTCCCTGTTATCTTGCTTTAATTTTGGACTTTAATCAAGCTCGAACAGCACTATTACGGCATTTTACGAAATCTCCGCAGGGCCCATGAGTCTCGTGCATTTCACAATATCGTATGAAAGCTTTGTATTTCAGATAGAGGCAATGTGCATTTTCAAATATGTTAGAGTTACGTCACAGTGATCTCGTCAGGCGCATGAGACTACCGTAATATCCCGAGTCATCGCCCATCCCCTGAAACACCACCCACAGCACTTTTTCGGCGGATATCGATTTCCAAAAAAAACACTGAGTCATCGCCAACCTCTACAAATACCCCAACGCCGACTCCGTGAACATTCATCCTACCAGAATGATGCGGCCGCGGACCTTATAGTTGGAGGATGTCCGTGACATAGGACAACGAAAGGAGGAAAGACACTTTACTTTGTTCACGTATTTCCACTCCGATTTCCGCAACCCGAAGTTGTGTACATGCGTGCGAAAGGAAAACGATGAAGATAAGAAATAAAAACTTTGTATCGCTTAAAAAAAAATTTGGTCGAACAAAAAAAAAAAAAAAAAAATTGACCGCCTTTTCACGTGGTAAATGATGTTGATTGGGGCGAAGCTCTGGTGGTGCTTGCCGAGCCTTTCGTTCGTTTTCATCCATGTCAGAAAGAGAATGTGTGGTATGGAACGTGGTTATATACGCATTTGAGCATTTGACCGCAGCGCCCTTTCGTCTATAAACGTCGAACCAATGCATGCAAAGTTTAACGCGATTATACATCTGAACCTCGATCTAACGAAGTCGTCTCTTGAGCCGAAAATTTCGTTAAATAGCGAGTTTCGTTAGACCGAGGTTTTGGTTTTTTAGCATTACAAGTGGTCTGCTAGGCTCCCAAAACTCCCCAATTGCCTCACATCTAGCAAGCGAGCGTTTACAAATAAGGTTCCAGTACAAAATGTGGCGGTAATAGAAGAATGCAGTTCATCGACCCGCATTTTGTACAGTTATGGGAGCAGTACCTAGCACCGTAGGAGAGCGTGCAGTCGGGAAAGCAAAACGAAACCAATACATCCACCGCGGAGCGGACCGTTTCGTAACTGCCGACAGATGGCGCCACGTGGGAAAATAAAACTTGTCACTATCATCATCATCGTTTTCAACTTTCTAGCGCCTGTAACTGCCGACAGATGGTGCCACGTACACGACCATCATCGGTTTACAACAGAGCCGTCTCGTTCATTAATGTCCGCGCGGTGCGCAGTGCTCTCCGCTCAAAGGCACGTTCCTAGCCCGCATGTCGGTGAATCAAGTAAACAGGGCCTTTTCGACGTCGACGTACGCAGCAGTCTTCAGGTTCTTTTTGCTGTACTTGAACCACTGGAACTTACGGTGGCTATGATGCTATCTTTTAATTTCAAGATTGTCAAAGTGAACTCTGCGAAATGCCGTACCTCTCGGCAACAACAGTCTTTTCTTTTCTCCATTCGTCACTTGGCGATTATTTTCGCCTTGATGTCGAGAGCTAGAACTTTTCTTTTGCGCGGTAGGCCACTCATTGTTCCGGGAAGACCACACTCGATGCACGGAACGATATTCGTTGTTCGTTAGGCGTAGGTGCACGTAATGGCGGACTTTTTTCCCACGAGAGGCAGAGGCTACTCGTCATCATCACCACCACACACGTGTGTACTTTTTTTATTTTGTGAAAAAGATAATGTCTGCACATTTTTATGTTAGTTTTCGACCGTAAAGTTTGTTTCTCATAATTCTTTTTCTCGCGGAAGCCGCCGATGTGTGCAAATGCGATTTCCAAGGACTTCGTTACATCGAAACTTCGAGCGCAAAAGTACTTTGCTAAATCGAGAGATAAAATGCACTGTCTTCAATGAATGCAAAATAGGAAGACGTAAAAAAATTCGTTAAATCGCGATTTTCGTTAGATCGGAGTTCGTTAGATTGAGGTTCAACTGTATACGCATTTGACCGCAGTGCCCTCTCCTGTATAGACGTTGAGCGGCTACATGCAACGTTTCATCCATGACATCCCCAGCTCTTGAGTTACTACCAGATCTCAGAGCCCCCTACTCGTCCCACAGCCGTGTCCGAGTGGTTAAGGCGATGGACTAGAAATCCATTGGGGTATACCCGCACAGGTTCGAATCCTGTCGACTGTGCAAACCCTTTTTGTTTTTTCATCTTTTTTATCTTTTTTTCCTCTATAAGAGCACCAGACGACAGACGGACGGACATGGCTAGCCCCTAAGGAGCTTCGCCCCTAAAAGCCAGGAAGATAACACAAGCATTAAACCAACCAGGGATTGTAAGTCAGCAAACGCCCCATATCCTCAAATAAAACCGCGGAGTGTAAGGTCAAAGTCCGTCTCCACCGAAATCACCGCGAGCGCGCTCCTTCTCCCGCAACATCGCGACCGCATTTGGTAAGCTTGTGCAATGTTTGAGACCAAGCCAACGGGTGAATAAAGCTGGGCGCTGCTTCCGCTCGTCTACCTCGTTCGCCCACCTTGCACACTTTGACGCTGCTTTCGCTGTTCACTGGTTTCCTGCACGCACACTGGCAATTCCACCCCGTGACTTGGCCTCCTCCCTCTCGCCTTTGTCCTTCGCTACTCTCCTCCTCTCTACGCTTCCCTTTCCACTGTTTGGTCCACAGACAAACACCACCAGATTTTCCTGTCATGTACGTACTAATGCATTAAAAAGTGTTTTACTTCCTCTTGAATGTTCTTATGCAAATGTACACAGAATTATTTTCTAAAACTTTACGGCACATGTTTTATAATTGCCACGTGTTGATCATAACACGTTGAAAGCCCATGCTCAACAGCATACTTCCACTGAACTAGATTGCATCGTCATCATCACCATCACGTTTATTTTATGTGCTCACAAACAGCGAGATTGCCTTAATCATGATGCGCAGAAAAGAATACACATTTGAAATGTCAAAGCTCGCTCAATAATGTCGTTATAGAGTATTCTACAGTGGGTCATAAAAACTAGCTAAGGTGGCGTAAAATAATAATAACAACAAAGCCATAAAACTAGAACACGAACAAGGAATGTAAATTAAAATGAACTAACACAGGGCTCACTCAGAGCACTTTTTGCATATGCAACGAATAATTAAAGATTAGTCAGGGAAGACCTAACAACTTGAATGTCTGAGTTCAAGATGTCAGTACTGGTTGTGCTGAATGTGCTATAGAAATGTTGTATGCGGTTCATAAAACTCGTTAGGCTAGGCATCTTAAAAAAAGACTGGAATATATTTCATTTTCTACCGAGAGGGCACCATCAACCTGTAAAGCGTGGTGATTTCAGATTGATTCCACTGTCCGGTGCACTCCTAGGCCCTGATTTTTTGGTGGTATCATTTTGAAAGTACCATACCCCAAAGGATTATAAAACAACAGTATGAGTCACTCTCTCTCTACCCATGGCAGGAAACAAGAGAAGATAAACCAACTTGCCGGAGGATGTAGCTCGGATGTCCGCCTTCCAGCTTTTGCCGGACAATGGACACTTTCTGACGCGGGAACCAGTCCAGGAAACCTCCCTTGTCCCTGGAAAAAAGGGAAATAAAATGCAGTCGTTGAACTTCGAGCGAGTCGCACATTGCTCGCGCAATCGTCCTCTTAACGAAGTTGCTGCTCGAAGAAGTTGTACCACAATGTTCCAAGACTGCTCATATTCCATGGCATTCGCTCGTCTTTCTGGTAACATAGTTTTGCTCACGGAAAGGTAAAGATAGAGCCGAGGCTATCTCGGTTCGCCAGGAAGAGCAGCAACCAGTGTTTGTGAAATTTGGATGCGCGAAATAAATCCTTGTCAAGAGTCCTTTGAGCAAAACTGGCAGCCGCCAAATTTTGGGCATCAGTTTCTGTGCGAAGTGTGCGATTTGATCCGAGTTTGTGTCGAGCGGCGAGGCAGTGCTTGGGTCAAATCCATTTGGACCCAACTATGCAGCAAACGTTGGTTGCAGCACTCATATCCAATGCATGACGAAAGTGCACACTCAAATTCTGCCGGCCTCAGAGCAGGGCATGCACTTTTTGAAAAGGAATTAGGTTGAATAAAACCACGTCTGTTCATTTACGTGGCCATTACTTGCAGTCAACTCTCGGTAATACCAAGTCGATGAACAGAATGAAACGCTTGCAATTAAGCAAACTCTGATCTAAAATAAGCACACTTTAACTGCACGTTTTCTATTGATACACTTTTAAGTTGTTCTGTCGACATGCCACGGCAAGCATGCTCTGTGCAATAACAAAGGTAAGGTTATCCCTTAGACCCAATTTACTGACATCAATATTTATAGTACATACCTGACTTTTGGGGAACAATAATTTTTATGCATGTTTTGATTGGTATATAGACACGCTTGTGTACTTTCATATTTTATGTGGTGATATTTTATATATGAATTTGCAGAGTATTTCTAGTGTGTGTGCTTAACCCAGTAGGCTTTCCAGCTGTTTGTTGGCACGAGGAAAAAAATAAATATTGATTGATCAATTGGTTGACTGTGAGTGTCCTCCTTACAAAAGAAATGTTCTACAATAGTCAACGCAGTTTCTGCATTGGCGGCGCTGGCACAGAAAGCGACTTGAAGATTCTTCATTGGAACCACCATTACTTCGTAGCACCACACTAGGCACAGCTTCGCTATGTCTGAAAATTGATGGCAGACCCTGCCGTGTTTGTCAACTGTGGGAGCCACTGGTTTCCATCCCTTGAGAAAGCGTAAGCCGCGGACGTCCTGGCCGAAATCGTCTCGCTTCGAGCCTGCTCATTCCGTATCGTGTTAGGGAGAGTACGTCACCATGTTGGCCTACTCTCGCACTCCTCCGCACGTCCCCCGTTTTCAGGGAACTCCCGGCAGATCTCGCAAGACTGTTGGGCCTTCCCTCCTCCGAGTGGATGGCCGTCTGGTCAAGGAGTCCTGGATCGGACTCCGGGCGACGGGTCGAGTTGCGGCGTGAGCTCGTCCGACCGGCAATGACTCGACGCTAGCGATTCCCCTGGCTCTAACAGTCGGCGTCCCCTCGTCAGAGGGGACGTCCGTCTGCCGAGAGCCCTGGCCTTGAACTCCTGCGACGACGGGTAGCGGCGTGAGCTTGGCCCACCGGCAATGACTCCGCTTGCAATACACCTTTGGCTCTCAGGTTGGCGGGCGCTGCGGGCACTCTGTGTCCACGGCTCGCTTGACCGCAGTGTCTTGTTGGGGACTCCCGTTTCCCAATAAACACCATTTGTTTGATACCAGGATCATCGTTGTTGGCATGGCGTTGGCAAACCCAGCACAGCGATCGCCCTCACTGGGAGCCGTCGGATGCGCGGTGGGACGGGCATCGATGTTCCCCTCGCCCCTGGTCTCCGGACATAAAGGTACGTAATCTCCACACAACGTATGTGTAGTTGTTGGACAAAATATCCTCGAGGTAATGTTATGCATGTGCGCTCCACAATCACAGCAGCCAGGTCCTTCATCTTTTCCCTAAGGACAATCCAACAGACGATGGGGTAAGCGAGGTTGTGCTTTGCTTAGCTTGGCCATGCAGCCACACCGTTTGCTTTGACGGCAACAGAATGAGCACACGCTGGGTGACCGGGCCATCATTGTTGTACACGCACAGATGCAGCAATAGACCAAAGCATGCATGGCCGCATGCTTGGAATGGATGCAACATTTGTGGGGAGTTTTCATGCTCCCGAAGTGAATGCACCAAAATATCCTTTGAACTAACCAGGTCCAGAGGTTAGCCTTCCATAGCATTGTAGCTACAATTGCGAGGAACTACCCCAACTTCAAACTAACCGAAAAATGTATACAATGACTGGGAATTACCGTGAGTACCGTATTATCTCGAGAGAGAGCCTTCCTAAAATCGAAAGCAGAGCGAGTAAAAATAAGAAGTAAGCTAACTTTCAGTGTAAGAAAAAAAAAGTTTTAGAAATGCTTGTTTTCAATTTTGTTAGCTGCGAAACCTGCGATCGCAGGGAGGAACCTAAGATGACTGTCCTTCCCAGTCAGCCATGTTTGCTTATCTCCTGCATGGCTAGAGTTACACCATTTCTGTGGAGGTCGCCATTGGCGGGGCCCTGCAATTACTACAAATGGCCATTTTAACCCGAGATCGGGGCAGAAAGAGGGAATCTTTTACTGTGGGAGAGAAAGTGACTATGTTATCAGTGTGACAACAGTTTGAGGACAGTGTGACAGATGACAATGCTACACGCGGCATGCTATGGTTATTGATGACGTCTGCAGGATCGCCTATAAAAGGGCCGACGAAATAAAACACAAGGCTGATCCTTTTCCCAGATGGCCCGTGCAAGTGGTTAGTTCTTCATTACTTGCAATCGCACGCCGATAGTACAGCGGCACGACATGAAAGAGGCCAGAAACTCTGGCCTCTTTCAGTGCAGTGAGCAAATTGAGAAATGCACTTGCCTTGCTGTCGTTTGCGTGGCCTGCGGACTTGACCCAGCTTGTTGGCGTTTGGCGAGCCTCTACAAAACAAAACACGAATAAAAAAAAAGACTGCAGCACCATGCAAGCACAAAATATTTGTTTCCTTTCATCAGCAACCCTCAAATAGGTTGTCCCAACTTTTCCCAATGTCAAAAAGCTAAGACTTACAAGGGTCATTCGAGGTTGAATACGACTTCTATTCCTACAGAGGAAATGAACATCTCAACACGCATGGAACTATGTCACAATATCAGCTTTTTAATGCATACCCTGTGGGCATCTGGGCACAACTGCCATCGTTTTAGTATCTTAATTTCTTTGGCTTAGAAAGAACTGGGATGCGTGACTGCAGTCAGACGAACGACGGCTCATTTGCCAGCAGGAGTCGTCTACTTTTGAACTGCTCACTCAACCGGTGTGATATTTGCAGGTGGTGTTCGTAGCCATATAGAAGGAAGGCATGCAAAATTTCAGCCTTGTGAACCAATTTTAAAAGGTACTACAGTCGACTCTCATTAATTCAAACTCGAGGGGGCTGAAAATTTGTTTGAATAAAGCAAAGTTTGAATTATCAGGAGTTTCCTCCTACAGAGACGCATAGGATGGGACCTGCATGTTAGTTTGAATTATCAGCATATTTTGAATTAAGAGATTTTGAATTAATGAGAGTCAACTGTATACCCCCAGAACGTAGCTTTGTATGGAATCTGCTCAATGAACTTAATCAATACTTCAGCTTGGGCGAGTTGGTTACACATGCTAATACTTCACAGTGTGAGTGTTGTTTCTTTGTGTGGATCTGTTTTGAGGGTGTGTCTGTTGTGCGCAGTGAAGTATTAGCTGCTCAATGAATCTATCGTTGAGAAATGGTGTCGATCACCCCATGTTTTTCTGGTGGAATGCATACTGGAATACTTGTTGCCGGTTACTATAAAGAGAAATTTAAAAAAACATACATTTTTCAAATAAAAAAATTTTATGAAAGTTTTTTTTTACATTTGCCAAGTTTTGCAAATTACAATTTTTCATAATAAAGGAACATAAAAATGAAAAATCTAAGTTCATAGTAACCGGCTCGATAAAATTTCGGCATATAATCCGCAAATATTAAGTCTCTTGGTAGTTTCATACTGAGACAATAGTTTTATTAAGTGGGATTTGCTGCCAAAAAGTGAAGCTGAGATAAATGCACTTGAAGTTTCAAGATAACCCTTTAAAATTTTCTTTTGCGTCTTAAATGTCAGAAATTCTTTCCAGCAGTGTAGGTAATGTCTTCCTCAAACTTCTTCTGATATACTGACATTGCTTTCAGCTATTTTCACTTGTGGATGACGAGTGCTACGCAGTGCAGCATACCTCACCAACATATAAAGGCATTTTTCTACGTCCCACTTTTTGGTTAATTCAATTTTAGTAAATCTATCGTTTGATAATGGCAATACAGGGAAGGCTCATTCTTCCCTTTTCCTGACTGAAATTTAATAAGGAATGCGGCTATGGGACATTTTTGTCCCTTTACAGATGTCTTTTATAAAAAATGTTGACATTTTGTAGAGGACACAGAAGACCAAAAAGTTGACCAATTTTGCAGAAGAGAAAATTGATAGAAATAAATGACTTAGAAAAACCGTTCCATAGCCGCACCCTCTAGGCATTTTGTTACATATCTAGCAAATGAAGATTTTGAATATGGTGATAGTTTTCTGACGACAGATTAACTAAACAATGTAGGCGTGTTGCTGATAGAAGCTGCTCTAATTTCATTCTCATTTATTCGACAGACCTGAAATTTTGTTACACACCCTCTAGCATGACCACCAGCCTACAATGTAAATTTCATTATTTTAAGACAAGAGTTCAAAATGTGACCTCCCTGGGGGGTGTGTCCCCACCATGCCATGTATGATTTCACGATTATGTTGTCAGTTTTCTTCTCCCCTTTGTTGTAGTCGTTAGTTAGATCGCGCTTTGACTTTAAGTCCGTAATCTGAAATTCCCCGACTCTTATGCAGACTGCTCTGAACGAAGATGTCCAGAGCATAGGATCACTATGGAGTACGCTTGGCAGGGAATACTTATGTTGGCAGGGAAACTAACTTCAATATTTTTATCTGCAATCGCGATTTCATTTGGCAAGCACATGAATGAACGTCTTCCATTTTGCACAATGATGAGTGCGTATCCTTAGTTATCTACTTCATGTGTTTCTTGTTAATTGTATTAATGACCAGTATATTGTTGTATTTTATATGTACATAGCATGTCACTTGTTTTGTGCACCACTCAGTCAGGTTGTTTGTAGACACAGAACAATAAAGATTATTATTATTATATTATTATTTCTCAAAAAATATCACAAATCAACATTATTTTATTGAGTAGTCAAGTCTTTGCCTATTATAAAATTTTGTAATTAAAGTTTTTCAGAAGTGTTGGTTTCAATGAACTTTCTGATATATAAGGTATCCATCCCAAAAGAAAAGTATTCAGATCCAAATTTTAGATAAAAAATGCCGTGGGCAAAACTTTCTGATGAGTCGAAAAAATTAATTCTAAAAAAAACAGGGAAAGCTTTTCAAAACATGTTCGTAAACGGCCCGAGCATGAAACTGAATCAATGTAACTATATAAGTTAGTAGTAGTAAGTAAGTAGTAGTAATTACAAAATATGCCACATCTCAATATAAAAAAGTTTTCTGTAATTTTTGTTTTTTAAGGCCAAGGTGTCCCCTTACGGGGGAGGCTGGTCTTTAACATTTTGATTTTTATTTTTCATTTATCGTGCTGAAATTTAGTATACTGATGTATTTCTCAGTGGTGATTTCAAATATACAATTAGTTTTCCAATAGCTCTACTAGATCCTGAGTTATTAATACATTTGTAATTTTGTAATTTTGTAAATTTATGGTAACGCCTTACGGGCCGTTACCATAAAATTGTTCAGAATATATCATAAATATTTATGGAATTACATTCACCAAGACATGTTTTGTGCGGTGATGCTATTTTAAGCCTGATATAATGGTATTACATTGGTAAAAAACATTTGCAATCAAGTTGCACAAAACGGGAGGCTATATCTTTTTGAGCATAATTAATTAAAATTATTGTATGAGCTATAAAGCAACCAAAATAGCATCACCGCACAAAACATGTCTTGGTAAATACAATTCTATAAATATTACTGATATATTCTAAAGAATTTTACGCTAACGACCCGTAAGGAGGACCTAATTAAAATGACAAATTTATTCATAACTCAAGATCTAGTAAAGCTACCTGAAAACTAATTGCATATTTGAAATCACCACTGAGAAATACATCAGTATAGTAAATTTCAGCACGATAAATGAAAGATAAAAATCACAAAGTTAAAGACCAGCCTCCCCCTTAACATACTTGATAAAGCGGTTTACAGGCAGAGAAATAAAGTGAGAAAGCTCTCACCATCCAGTCCACGGTGGGCTCCTGTACAAAGACGTCGAGGACGTCCAGTATGCTTTCTGCCCCCGCCCGGAGCGCCCTGAGAGCGTCCTGCATTGCACTGGCCAGGGGTCCTTCTTTGCCCAGTGGCTCGAGCAGGCCCAGGTACTGGGGACTCAGGCGGAACGGCATCAGCTCCGGGATGGGCAGGAACTGCACGCGACGCAGACAGCAAGGCCCAATGTCTCCAATATGCTTAATGATAATTCCAAGAAATTGGAACTTGCCCAAATTAACGGATGAGAGCAGAAATGGCCTATTGTATAATGAAACTGCGTCCTTTCTGAATGAATATTTTAACTTTGTTTTTACGAACAAAACCTTCCCATTTCCTTCCTTAGCCCACAGTACCACATCAACAATGGAAGGGACAGGCTGCACCACTTCAGGAATTGCAAAGTCTATTGAACGGCTCAACCTTAAACTCCGCCCCTGGTATTAATGGCATATCACCAAGGTTTTTAACCGTAACCAAAGAAATTGTTTCTATAATTTTAGCTCGCGTATTATACCAGGCATCCCTTTTAACCTCCGATATTTCTTTAGACTGGCAAAAAGGCAGCGTTGTACCTATCCTAAAATCTGGTAGCCGAGATCTTTCATCAAACTTCAGGCCCATATCACTTACTTAGGATACCTTGTAAAATTATGAAGCACATCATTTACTCTCCCGTAATTATAACTTTCTCGTTCAAAATAACCTTCTACATCCAAGTCAACATGGCTTCCGAAAACACCTGTCATCTGAATCCCTACTTTTTGGTTTTGTATCTGACCTGCATCCCTTTCAGCGCGTCACTTTCTACCCATGCCATTTTCATAGATCTTTCCAAGGCTTTCGGCACATACCTCACCAGTGTTTACTATTGAAACTTTCCAAACTTAAAATTGAAGACAGTATTAATCAATTCGATAGGCTCATTTCTCATGAATCGTCAACAATCTGTCTGTATTAAGGGACCCCAGAGTCTATTGAACGGCTCAACCTTCAACTCCGCCCCTGGCATTGATGGCACATCACCAAGGCTTTTATCTGTAACCAAAGAACTACAAAAAAAAAGTATGCTGCAAAAAAGGTCATTTTGAGAAATGCCATATTTACATCCACCAACATCTCAAGAGTATTCCCAGAAAGTTTCCTTTGTTTACACTGCGTAGTTATATTTTTATAAATTATTTTAAGTACACCGATGCTCAAGAAAAGGGAGAGGTTTGAGCACTTGGAACGCGTTTTCTTTGTTCCACTTTTGCATAAACTTCACTTTAGGAAAGCTTTTGTTTGGTAATGGGACAAAGGGAAAGGCTCACTCATTGTTTTTGCAAACTGGAATTTATTGGGAAATGCATATGGGGCATTGTTTTTTTACTCTGTGGATGTCTTTTATAAAAGATGTTAAGATTTTGTCGAAAACATTAAAAGGCAAAATATTTATTTGATCTCTCAGTGCTGACGCAAGTTTCCAAACACAGATCATGCGGCTACGTGACTCTGGGTATCCAGGTGTCCTCCAGGGAGCCATGTGTGAAACCGTGTACAGGAAATTGTCTAAAAAATCACCAAGTACTGAGCGACAAAAGCAGACAACATGAAAGAATGTCGCTGTAGTCCCTTACATCCACAGTGTCACCCACCGACTCAAAAAGATTGGAGTGCAACAGGGTGTGCTCGGCACCAAACAAAGCAAACCTCAGGTGCCGCAGAGTAAATCAGGCCAACAACAACCAGGGAACCTGTAACACCACGCACAGGCAGCAATACGCAACGTGCCGAATTGTTGTTGTGTACCAGATTCCAATGCAATGCGGGAAATGCTACGTCGGGCAAACGGGCCGCTGCATTAACAACAGAGTCGGAGAGCACGCAGCGTCGGTGAAGGGCACAGCGGCTGGGCATCTTTCAGCCCATTGCCGCAAGTGCGGGTGCAGCCCAAGTTTAACAATGTTTCCATTCTTACAAGACACAAAAATGCCTTTGCGCAAGATTCTAGCGGCCATTGAGGAAAGCGCAGATGGATGTGTGAGCATGCCCTCCATCACGCTCAGCAAAAAAGAAAAACAGTTTTTGCGGTCCGGCACATCTCCGTGAAGGGAAATAAGAGGAAAATGTAGTGGGAATTTAGTGTTAGTGGGTTGAGGTGAGAGGGAAATGTAATTGAATTTATTGGCAATATTTTATGTGCAAATTAACAAAAAAAAAGGGCAAACGAATTTGGGTTTAGGTGATTAAGAACAAATATAAAGTCACAGTTGATAGTCAGCATAAGTAGGTCTGTTTCTTCTCCCTGTGTTTCTGCCCTCAACATTTTAGCTGACCTTTTCTTTAGCTACATATCAAGCCCGTATAATTATCTGTATTGTCCCACTTGCTCACAATTTCTGAAAAAAAAGAAAAAAAAAAGGAAAACTTGCATTTATTACTAAATCAAATTATAAAAAAAATCTTTGCCTTTGTCTTGTGAAGCAGTGAGGAGAAAACTTTTTGTATTTATCGATGGTACCATAGCCATAAATAATTTAGTGTTAAAGGGACACTGACACTCCCCAAAAATTGTTTTCTTATTTCTTGCCAGGTGATTTAATAAGAGTCAGGGGACTACCCAATCAATATTTTGCTGCAGGGTCACATATATTTTTAATAAAGCCAAAAATCTCAACTGCTCAAAACCAAAACACGAGCGCTCATGGCAGGAAATCACAATGCTACACCTGACCACTTTTTTTTTCTCTGCTTCTCTGGCGTGTGAAGCAGACGACGAAACTGTGTGCATTGTTTGTCGTGCGATTGTTTCGCCACGACTTGAAGATCGATTGGTCGGTACTGCGAACAACAGTTCCGAAGTAGCGGCCCCCATCCGTTGCAACGTTGATCCGTCGTGCGCCGCCATCGCATCATCCAGCCCACGGTACGTCAACATACTGAGAATGACGTGTACATGTACTTTCTGTTAGCTGTGCTACATTTTTTTTCATCAGCGTATTTACAGCTTCTTAGAGGCCAGAAAAATGGGGTTCATATCCTTTTCTATTTTTAATATTGAATTTAGCCTTACATGACCCACGACTTTAAATAGATTTAGTAAACATAGTTCGAATGCCACGTGATCACTTAAAAGCGAGAGCGGCAGCGGCTGAAACTGGCGAATTCTCGACTGGCCGTTTTTAGGCGGAAAGAATGAATTCCGAGTTAAAATTATGTTTTTGGCAGTTAGGCTCTTATAGGTCATGTTCAAATAAAAACCTCGGCGAGCATAAACACCTGTCAATGTTTCTTTAGGTGTTCTCCTAATGCACCAAATAAGCTATGTCTAGAGGCACTGCATTACACGCTCTTCTGGGGCCTCTGATACAGACCAATGGCAATAGTCCAGGATTCAAAAATGCAACTTCCCGAACTCTAAGATGTCGGAAAGTTTGAGTGAAACTTTTTGTCCTCTTGCGGAGAGTTTTCTTTCCAATGGCCCAAGTGTCGCTACTCTCAGTGTAGCATGTAGCATCCTCGATCATCCGCGCAGTCTGCGCGCCGGGGCACTGAGTGCCGCCCTTCCATCTTCGATCAAGTGCACGGTGCGCACGGACGTCCTCCCGATCAGCAGGCGCACCCTCCCGGTGCGGCACTGCGTTGCCTCAACTGCATTCAGAAAATCGACGGTGCGCCTGGCGCAATCTGATCCCATCAGAGCATTGCGGCCAGGAGCCGGGGAATCGAGAAGATGGCGGGGAGTAGCAGATGCGCAGACTATCGAGATGGCGATGTACAAGTCACGAACACTGCCTCGCTGCTGCACTAGATGAATTCCTCAGCTCTTCTGACGACGAGCTTCTTACCATCGCCGCGATTACCGGCGATTGCTGCCGGTAACGATGAGCGCCCGGAAAGATGCACCGAACTTCAGCGGAAGCGTCGAAGGTGTTTCGAGTGACAGCGAAGTACGGCTATTATCTGGTGTTTCTCTTTCTTGAACCAACAATGATGGTTAACATATACATGTGGAATTGTCACCCGTTTCAGTGACCCGCATCGACAATCACGTCCACGATGTTTATTTGTGTTGGGACCGTCACATCCGCGAGTAAAAATAGGAGAAATGGACAGCAGGCGGGCACCGTGCGTTGACCTACGCATGAAAAAGCGAACAAAACGCGAAAGTGGCGCAAGGTGGAGCTCGGCCGCAGCGCAGTTGTCTCGAATGTTGCGACTAAGCGCTGCCCGACCTAGGAGCGCCGTGCTATGTGCTGGTTTCAGAGCGGTTCTGGTGCGAGGTTGATCGAAGATGCTATTACGTAGTGGCTCTAGGTTCGTCCACCCGCCCCACGCTTTCTTTTCGGTGCCCCACCGCGACATACCAATACCAACCAAGAACAAAACGCTACCGTATTTTCTGGTGTTATAAGTCTCAGTTTTTTTTCAATTTTTTTTCTTGGTGCGACTTATACAACAATGCGACTTATATAAGATTTTTTTTTTTTTTCGAGTTGCGACGCTATTTTTTTTTATACTCGCGCGCCATCTTTTGTAGAGCAGCATAACTACGTAGCCATAGGTGGTGTTTCCCCCTCCAGGAGGCACTGCTGTCGCCGCACTATTTTGACTCGGAAGGCTACCAATGCTTCCCGAAGCGGCTGCAGGATATTTTCTCGCGTCTTTCTCAGTTTCCGTTTGATGAGCAGTTGTTTTTGTGCCATGCTACAGCCGTGTTGCTACATGTAAAAGGAAGGATTGTCGAGGTTTATTTTTCTGCCCGCGCATCGATGCTCGCGTCCTCTCCGGGACTTGGCCTAGGCTAGGCCTAGTGCTCCAAAGGTTGGTTCGCGAGTGTCTAGCTCCTTAAACTTTCGTTCGCACGGCATGCGTTCGCTCGAATAAAGTCGACTACCCTCTCATTTTGCGCATTTTACGTCCATTTGCTGCGAAACACTCGATTGCCCCCGCCAGACAGCACCATGCTATGGGCATTTCTCGCGAGTCGAAATGCGCGGCAGGCGGTACGTTCGATCTAGCGATTGTGCGAAACTCCGATTTCGCGATACCAATGCGCGTAAACTAAAGAACTCATCGTGTGAACCGTGCAAAGAGGTGCGACTTATACAAAGGTGCGACTTATATACCAACTTTTCCACGAAAACGGCTCAATATACGGATGCGCAACTTATACAAGGGTGCGACTTATAGTCCGGAAAATACGGTAAACTCCCGACTCGCCTGCGCCGCGAGCCCGAAGGCGTAGCCAAAGTCGATGCCGATCTCGAGGCCGGTGTTGGTGCTGACGAGGAAGTTTCCAAGGTGGCGGTCCCCGACGCCCAGCACCCAGTGCGCCACGCACAGGGTGGCGTGGGAAAGCACAAGCGCGACCGAAGTGCAAAGAAGGCCTCCGGGCAGGAGCTCAGTCCCAGCAATGCTTTACTGCAAAACAGTAGGCACTTTTGATCGTAACGTCTCCTGGACACAACTTTTAAAATCGAACCCAAGCAGACACTGGTGATACATTTCTTTCAAAAAGGAGGAGCTCGATAAACTTCCGGTTGACGGATTGAACATCTCCACAGGCCAAAAAATGTTGACCTGCTTTAACCGGTACTTTGCTAGTGCGTTTTCCTTGGACAACGGCGTCATGCCCAGCCCATCCGTACCCAATATGCTTGTCTAAAATGAACTAGGAGACACTAGGGACAAACTGAAAGACCAAAAGGAGCCTAGGGAAGGTTTGTGCACTAACAAGATGGAAAAAGAGTGGCAGCATTTAAAATCAACCCCCTTGGTTCCTGAGATTTCTCCGCTAAATATAGAGGGAGATTGACGTCACGTAGAGACAAAGTTCTGACGTAATTTTTCCCGCTAAATTTAGTGGGGAAACTGCACTGGTGTTGATGTCATGTGATGTCAATTTACCTGCTAAACTTAGCGGGGAAATTGTTGTCATGTGACATGGCTTCGTGACGCTATAAAGTCATGTGATGTCACGAAGCTCGTGAAGTCATTTCTGTTGCCGCACACGAAAAACCTACGGGACCCTAGCCATGGACAGCTTCGCTGTACAAAGCAGGAGGAAATGCGAGTGTCTCTGCCCTCAGGGCGTCCCAACTCTGGGCTGCCGAAGCTCTTATCGACTGTCAGGCTGCAGAGTCACCTGCAGCAGAACAGGGGCCTGCCACATTCATCGCCGCTCCTCCGACACCCGCACAGTGGCAATCGGCGACACTGCGCCACTCTTTGCGACACCCTGAGGCACAACTTGAGAAAGAATTTTCTAGGAACACCGGTCAGAGGGCATTCCAGGCATAGTACCGTGGCCGTTCTCTCACCTGAGCGACTCTTTGCTCGCTTGCTGAACACATCTGCCGAACCGCGAGACCGCCTGGGACGGCTCCTTGTACGCCTTCGCATAGTCTTCGGTGGACCACAGGCCAAAGCTCCTGGAGCACCGGGCCCTTCCGAGAAAAATAGGCGTAGTTCGAGAGACCCTTTTGATACGCTCTGTTACAGTCCCCGGCAGGAATGAAAACGGCTCCCAAACGGCCGGCCTCAAGCATGCGCCCCGTGTCTTTCGCCCTGCTTTGACTGTGTATGCACGCTCGAGACACACCGTAACACGGGCATCGTGCGTGGATTTTCATTTTAAGCGAGTGGATGACTTTTAAGCAGCTACATTTGCGGCAAATATATATCTCATGTTTTGTGTTCTACCACAAAGGCCTTCTGCTATTGGTAAGCGCGCAAAAACATAAACATTGAGCTTTGAACGCCAAAGCGTCGTTGAGAATGGGAAGCTCCCGTTGGAGGTGGGAGAACTCTTTCCTGCCTTCACGTGGACTCTAGCCACTAATATTATTTATTTATTTCAGTAGGCATCTCTCGGAAGCTGTCCTAAGATTTCTATACCAGAAATATAGCAGACAGACTGTAGTGCAAACACCCTTTATTCTGAGCTTTTTAAACAATTTCGAGGAGCTCTCCCTATGGCAAGGAACCTTTCTGCGTCTTGGCATTGATACAATAAACCAGAACCCCTACAAGCCACCTCAACAGTAATTCATCTACTAGCGAGTGATCGGCTCAGTTACGCATCAGTGGACGGCTCAGATCTACGAAAATTGAACAGGAAAAACACTCAATGTAGGGACCAAGGAATTCCGGAGAAAATATCAACCAGGAATCTCACCCGCTTGTGCACGTGGGCTCAGAAAAAGCTCACGAGAGAACTAGGAAACCACACCCTGAATTCAACTTTTAGGAAAGGCGGTCATAATCATCATAGAGCAGTAATTAACCGAAGATACTGGCACGCGCAGATTTTAAAACGAGGCACTCTTTCATGAGCCTTTAATCTGCTTTTCCTGTCAACTGCTTTTGCGTGATCGTTGCCATATTTAATTCTAACGTAAGTGCAATGAAGAAATAGCTTTCTTTTTATTTGCTCATCGGAAGAGCTGAACATAAAAGCGCATCTTTTTAGAAATGTTCATATATGCAAAGGCTTGATAATGCAGTGCCAGCTACGATATGATAATAATAATGCTTTATTTTACCTTTATATATAAAAGAAATTAAAAAAAAAACTTAAGCCGTTCCACTTTGAAGAAGAAGGAAGAGCAGCAGAGCTGCAGCTTCTGTTCTCGGCGGTGGCTTTCCAGGCGAGCAATCTGCTCTTCTTTCGAGGAATCTGAAGGCGCTCGACGCAGTGTAACTTTAGGCGATAGCGGCCTCGCGGCGGTTACTGAAACTATTGCACAGCTGCTGCGCCTTCGCCGCTCATTCCGTTCCCTCTCTTTTTCCCACGAAGGAATGTTGCCGCGATCTGATTGGCGGCGGTGGCAACGGACAACCGGCAAACACAACACTCTGGACAGCTACCGCCATCTATAGCGACGGCGGCAACCAGAGTTTTGTGTCGACATTTGTTTGGCACCAGACACGATCCTGGGAAACTAGCCCTTAACAGCTCCGCTGTAAAATATGTTCAAAAATTCCCAAGCTTCCCTTGGCTATGTTTGGTAGTCACCGTTTCAATAGAACTTGTTCTTTTTTTTATTTTTACATTTATGAAGTTTAGAATAATTGCATGCCACACCACGACATCCAAACATACTTCAGTTGAGTGAATATATGATCACATATTAAACGTAGCGTAAATTACCGGGCATCTGCCCATTCCCCAAAACGTGCCCATGCCTCAATTTTGGAACATTTGGAAAACACACAAAGGACATATCTTTACATACTGTTGAACTAAAGACCGGGTGTCTGCAAATTGTTTTTCGAAAATTCCCTGACTTTTCCAGGTTTTCCCTGACGATTTAATTGAATTCCTGACCCACAACTACCGACACCAAAGCGAAGTTATTATAGATAGACACTATTTACAATGCAAGAATATATTATTTAAGTTAGATAAAGCAACTACCTTCACTTTTGAAGTTTATAACACAGCGTTGACCAGGATTTACTGTTTCAAGGAGTTTGGTCCCAGTACCTGATCTCCATATCACATGACACGGATGACATTTTAGTGAACAGCGACGATCGAGCGAATTGGCGTTTTAGCGAATAAGCGCGAGCACATGCGCGCGTCCAAACTGTCGATTACGGCGTGGAAGTGCCGGGCGGCGTCCGAGGGTAAGTGTTTTACGTCGCACCGGGCGTCGGACGGGGCCTCCGTCCGGCGACGGCATGCGTCCAACTTGCTAGATATCGCCGCCGCGGCTGTCCGATTTCCGGAGGGCCGCAGCCAATGGCGGCACGGATGGCGCGAAAGGTCATGTTGTCACGTGACGTATTCGGCCCGATCGGGCGAGGAGGCGCTTCCGTGGTTCGGGCAGTTCGAAGCGGATATCCCCTCCTACAGACACATCTGGCCGGTGCGCGGTGCATCACGGCGACATGAGTCGTCGTTGTGAATGAGATGGACGCCATCCAGTTTTCCGCGTCGCACAAAACAAGCTGCTGATCTCACGCGCCTTAGCAAGCCGGCCTTGTAGGACCGATCGAGGCCGTCGAAACCGAATGTACTCCGTTTCACCTTACGATGGACAGCAGCGGGCGCTACGAGCCATTTCAATGTCGGGTGAGTGTCACGTGAACTGTCGGAGAGACGCAGCAATAGCGCGGTACATAGTCACGTGATTTGTAGGCAGTGCTCAGCTTAGCTGGGATGTCTCCTAAGGTCCGCTGCGGTTTATCGCGATTAAGTGATGTTGAGCAGAAAAATAACCTCACGGAAAATCTTCACACGCGCACACTTTAATAGAATGTAATAAAAATATTATGCTTGCTTTAAACTCACAAAAACCAAGAAGGGTGAGGGAAGTATTTTAGTTTTTCTAGGCTAGGTGGCGCGAGCTACCGCCCGTTATAAATATAGCCGTGCGCATCTATCCATCCATTCGGTAGCAGGAGACGCGAAACTGGGCGGAGCTGAGCGGGCTTGACGCAGCGACGCGTGGAAACCATATGTGTCGCCAGGCTGCGTCCTGTGCGGCAATTCCGGGGCAACCATCTTCCCGACAGATTCGCATGCCGGACCGGACAGTTTTAGCGCGCATGTGTTTCGCGCAGGGGCGCACGCGTTAACCCATCCGCCGCCGCTGCGCTACGCGCGCTCGGCGGCGACAGTTTATGGCGGCTCATTACAAAAATGTTAACCCTGGCTTACCCCGAAACGCGCTTGCGGCGTCCGACTATTCGCTAAGTGTCATTCGGGTGAAATGTGGGCGTTAGCTCAAACGTCATTCGATCAAGTGAGTGCCTCCCCTCTACCTCCGGACAAAACGCCCGATCTGCGGTCGCGGGAAGGCAAGTCCACATTTGTCGCAGTCTTGAAAAATACAATTGGGCTCTGGGAAACGCTTTGCAGATATTTCATAGCAGCTTGATGTTTCTTACCCTCAACATGAGTAGTAATCGCCCTATTCCCCATGTTGCTCAGGGAGAGCTTCTTGCAGCACATTGAGCAGTGAGCACTATTTGGATCATATGGACGGGCCTAATCAACTCGCATTCGTGGATATGTCCGGGTTTGCCCAATTGAGGATTGAAAGAGCACTTCTCGACAGCGACGCAGTCACACCACATATTCCGACTTCCGGAAAATAACACAATAAAAAGCCCAACCCAAAGCCTCCAAAGCCACAAGCCACGTGGCAGGGCGAAAACACCATATGTGACAAACGAATGGATCGCTAGGCGCGCGCCTCTCAGAGGGTATATGAGCGACGGCTGTTTTCTTCGGCGAGTGGTGGTGACTGCGCATACCTAGTATCGGCTAAAGTAACTTTCTCTCGGTAATAGAGCAACACCACCTGACTAGAGTCACGAACTAAACGAAATGGACGCTGCTACTCCTTCACTAGTAACTGTGAGTAACTCTTTAGCCGCCATACTTCAGTGTTGCTACTCTAAAGTGTAGCTTATTTAGTGGTTTTAGAGTGTACTAAAAATGATGAGCCGCCAGCTCGCACATGCTCTCGTGTGAAGCGCAGCGCGTGGGAAAGATGGCGTGGCAGCACTGCGGCCGTGCACGCCCGTCTGCGCCCGTCAGCTTGGGCGGGTCGCGCCGCGCCTGGGGGTCGCGCGCCGCACCTTGCCTGCGGTCGTGGCTACGCCTGCCCGTGCCAGGCGCTTATAGCATGAGCGGGCGAGCATGGGATAAATTCCCTGACTCGGCAATCTTTGAAATTTCCCTGACAATTCCCTGACTTTTCCAGGTGACTTAAAATTCACTGACAATTCCCGGTTTTCCCGGTCGGTAGACACCCTGAAGGTACCCACCCCTTAGTTTTGCATGATTATCTCCCACTTTTGAGTGGGTGCCTGCCCAGGATTTTATGGCAGAAGAGCTTTTCACAGCATCGGTCAGAAAGCCGGTGAGCTTTTCTCGGAATTTCTCTTACAATTACAAACGACTATAATTTATTTTACAATTCATGTACACAGATGAAACTTTGCACTGCATTCTGCCTCACAACTGCCAGTGTAGACTGTAAATTTCATTCATTATTAGGCCAAAGGTTCAGAAGTTGACCCTCTTGGGTATATAGTGTCCCCCTTAAAGGACACATGCAAAGGAAAAATCTTTTTTTTTTTAAACAGGCTAGATGGAAAAAAAATATTATAAAACGAATTTACAATGAAGAAAAAAATATTTAGAGCTATATTTACGGCGCAAAACGAATTTGTAGTTGGCGCCCGCGGGAGCTCGCTGCTGGTCACGTGGTAGGCCCGCGCGACGCCACGCTGCGTCGCCGCTGCCGCGAAATCACGTCGCCGCGGCACGCTGAGCGTTGTGCGACGCCTGCTTCAATGCGTTACTCCACGCCCGTCGCCGTCGCACAAGTTCGTCCGCTTCGGAGGTGCCGCCGCCGTCATCTGACCGGCGCACAGGTATGTCACGTCTGCTTGCGCTTTTTCAGGAGTTTCCTTTGGGCTCTCAAAAGTTACTTAGTTAATCTTAGTTTTTTGTTATACTTCAAACAAAGATGAATAAGTTACTTATAGAGGCCATAGGAAGCTTCCGAAAAGGGCAAGCAGCACGTGATAAATAAGGGCCAGTCACGTGATAAATAAGGGCCAATTTTCCGCGGCGCCCGTGGGCGCCAACTACTAAATTCGTATAACGCCGTAAATATAGCTCTAAAATTATTTTTCTTCATTGTAAAATTGTTTTGTGACAGTTTCCTTTTTCCAGCTAAGCTGTTTAAAAAAATGTTTTTTCCTTTGCATGTGTCCTTTAAGGCGTCTTCGTGCCGTATCGTCCAGCAAAACTCCCTTGTCAGCATGTGTCAGGTTCCTCAATGGTTCAACCATCCTGGGCGAGGCGGGGAATGAACCTGCTGCAGTAGTTCACCATTCCGAAGAATCTTGCAGAAAACATATGACCGAAGAATTTCAGGCTCTTGGTTCCTAGAACGCACTTCTTGGCGTTCACGGTGAGCCCAGCATCTTCCAGGTGTTTCAGCCACAGGGCGCAGACGGCGATTGTGTTCTTCAAGTGTCCGTCCTGATACAGCTGAATCTCGTTATTTCGGACTCGAGGGAAACAAAAATTTGTTTGAATAAAGCAAAGTTTGAATTGCCTGGAGTTTCCTCCTATAGAGGCGTTATAGGATGGGACCCGCATGTTAGTTTGAATTATCCGAAAGTTTGAATTAAGAAAGATCGAATTAATGAGGGTCGAGTGCTATGCAGGATGTCAGGTGCACTGATGTTGATGATACTGCCCTCGTCAGGAAGCACTTGTCGTATTGCGTCCTGAAAGATTTCGGCTGCAACATTGACTCCCAAAAGAAGCCTCTTGTACCTTCTCAGGCCATAGTGAGTGGAGAATGTCGTAATCACTCGTGAGGGTCTTCTAGCTCTAGCTGGTGACAACCCTCATTCGAGTCCAGCTTTGAAAAGCATGCTGCACCATTTAGGATGTTGATGACGTCCTCCACAGTAGGGCATGATCTGCTGCTCAGGGGCAATGGCCATGTTTGCTTCTCTCATGTCCACACACATTCGCACCGCTTGTTTGTCATGCGTTTTAGAAACGATGACGATCAGCAGACCCAAGGTGTTGGTCCCTTCACCTGCTCGATGATGTCGAGGTCTTCTAGTCTTGTTAGTTCAGCTTCCAATGCCTTTCTCATCTGGAATGGGATCCGAAGATGTTGTCGGGCCATTGGCTTCACTTCTTCCAGAAATCTTCAACTTCACTTGGAAGTCTTTCAGTTGACCAAGTTTCCCAAACAGCTTTGGAAATTCTTTTCAGGCGTCGCTGTCTTTTCAGTGACCGTCTGGATTATTTTATTGAGCTTCAGGTCTGTCGCCGTTTTATAACTCATCAGTGAGGCTTGCGGTCCTTTCACGACAAAGACCAGTACCTTAACGCCTCGTTCTTGGGCGCGGAATGTTGCAATGAACATCGCAATGACTGGAATCTCTTGCTTGATGCCGTAGGAAACTAGCTTCGTCTTAGTCTCTCCCAATTGCACACGGAGGTTCTTGTGCCAAGTTGTTCTCCCACGACGTTCACTCCCCGCACCAGAGTCCACAAACAGTTCCAGAGGATCCCGTTGACCTCCACTGTCACGACCGGAAGTTTGTCTCTAGGGCTCCGTATATGGAAGATGGACTCGTTGAAGCTTGTATCCTGTGGCGTGCTTCTGGGTGTGGTTGACGAGGCCAGGGAGCGTACGGTTTCTTTTGGGCGCTGCACTACCTCTACATCTTGGCAAAATGATTTCCTTTTAATGCAAAAGCATTAACTGTTTCATGAAGCGAGGCTGACGTCATCAGTTTGAAGCGCAAAAACAGCTCCTAGTTTCTGCGATCCCAATAGGAGCAATTCGCTCTCAGTTCCATTGGCTGGCGTGCGTTGACGAGGCTCCCATTGGCCGCTGCACCTGTGGCCTCCGAGATCCCGAAGCGTGCACGCGCTAGTACGCAGCAGACGACAAGGGAGCGGACGAGAGGCTTGCAGGCCTTCGCATTCACAGCTCCTAAGAAATGCTTCGGTGTACCTCGAGCTTTTTGCCCTTGTGGCACTTGGCTCCCAAGGCTGGGCTCTTCCCACTCTTGTGGGGCCAAACTCCACCACAGCACAAACACTTGTTTGCTTTCTTGTGCTTGGAGAAATTCTTTGAGGCGGTGCTGCTACATCGTGATTTCTTGGTTGACAGCTTCTGGACCAGTACCGTTGTCGTGGGGCGTTCTATGCTGGCAGCTTGGCACTCCAGCGTTTCCAATTAATGCTACGGGCGATGCTCATGAGCTTGCGCAGCGTGATGTCGGCCTCTCGGCAGGCGCTCGATGGAGCTTGGCGGACGTGGTCCCTTCAATGATTTGTGAGACAAGCTCTTGCTCGATGTCCGTGAATTCGCACGTCGCGGCCGGTCTTCGCAGTTTCTGCAAACTGGTCACAACGCTTCTGTCTCTTGTCAAGCCTGACGAAAAATGTGGCGCTCATACACTGCGCTCTTCTTGGGAGCGAAAATGTTCTGTCAGACGAGCGACCGCCGTTTCGTAGTTCATACCCGTGTCAAGTAGCGTGGTAAAGATATCGTTCACCACCTCACCGGCATAGTGGAGTAAAAATACACGGATTAAATTGGGTCAAATCAATTCGAGGACGGCCGAATGTTGGCTGCCAGCGCCAAGTAGACAACGAAGAGGAATACCTGCTCTTAAGAAGCTGCTGCGTTGCCATAAGTACCATCCTCCCTTTCTAAATATTATAAATAGCCTTTCACCTTCTTAATGCCCAGAATCGATTGGTTTTCTGCTCCTAACACTAGTTTCAGTTTCACCGCGAGATGGCGATTTGTTATGAACAAACAAGTGGGAGATAGCACTCCAAAGAGATAATTGTCCACGTTGCTTGTGCAGACGCTATCTCCCACCTGTTATCTGTCCAAAGCGTCGTAACGTCATTGTCGACATCTCCGAGCCAGCTCAATGGCGAGCGAGGGTCACCTCCCGAGTTCAAGGCTCTCATTAAATTCCAGTGGAGATTTCAAATTGGTACCGGATAGGTTTCGGACAACCAATTGGTCACCGTAATGGGAACCAATGGGATCCAGTGGGAACCATTTGGAACCCATTAAGTTTCCAACTGGAGAGTGTTCCACTTGGTGTTGAACCCATTGGCCAGTGTGCTTCCAATTGGAACCCACTAAAACCAATTGATTCCAATTACAAACCAGTTAGAATTCCAGTTGGATCTAATGATAATTTTTAGCTGGGCCGACCCCGCCACCGCCCCGTCACATATACTGAGTTTTTCTCTATGCTCTCCCACACTCGGCATGCAGCAAAGAGTGGGGCTCTTACCCTTTGCTCCTATTAATAAAATAGAAACAAAATAAGTAACGGGCTGTAGTTGAGGTTGTTGGTGCATAATACTATAATAAGGCCAGCTGAATCTAGGAAAATAGAATATAGAAAGAAAAAGAGACAGACATACCGCTGAACTACCAACTGTCGTTTAATACTTTCTCCTCTTTCTGAACCTAGACTTAGTGCTTTTTTTCTTTTTTGTTTTAAAACCGACATAAAAACACAGCTTAAATGAGAAAACCTAACTAAACTTAAATCTGAATCACCCATCACTTCACCAGGACGTAAAACATCCGAAAATATTGTTGTTGTTTTTTGTTTTAAGCCTTCAATCAAGCACAATACCAAAAAGAAAAACAATATTTTGCGGTTTTTTACATTCAGTCGAAGTGCAGGTGATTCGACTTTAAGTTTAGTTAGGTTTTTCACATATAAGCTGTATTTTTTATGTGGTTTTAAAACAAGAAAAAAGACACAAGGTCAAGGTTCAGAAAGAGGAGAAGTGATCAAACCACAGTTGGTAGTCCAGCATGTCTGTCTCTTTTTCTCTCTATATTCTGTTTTCCTAAGTCCAGCTGGCCTTATTATAGTAAACAAAATAATTTTTAAGGTTTCAAACTTTGAGAGGTCACCTGAGCTTTCGTTTCTAGGAATGGGAGGTAGAGACTTACAGGTTGCCCTGGCTGCCTTCATCGAGACCCCGACGCTGAGAGTCCTTGAGCACCACCGTGCCGTCCAGCCACTCGATGAGCCCCACTCTGGAACAGAGCGAGCCACCGAAGACTGAGAAGTTTGTTGCCTTCCGCTTTGGCTGTGCACTTCAGCTGCACCAGACGACCAAGCATTGGTATAGCACCGAAGGTACTCAAGCTCCCCATTTTCACCATGCCAGTGACTAGAGTCAGTCAACTAACTTTGCTAGTGCCACACTAGCAGAGCTGCTACTGAATCATGCAAACAGGGAACAGACGCAGCTAGTGCTCCCCGAGAAAAAAAATTACAGAAGGACACTTAAGACTGCTTACGCACAGAAATGCGAAAGCATTCCTACATGCAGTGCATTCCTACAAGCGGCACGCCCCGCTGTCCTCCTCAGGGACCGACTGGGCCTCTGCGGCTGCACGCACGCCACCCTCTCCCTTTTATTGGCGCGCTGGCCGCAGCGCCAGGAGAGGGCTTTCTGCGGAGTGGCCTTCCTTGGAACTATGACGCATCGCAGCCAATGGGAATTTATGGCTCGTTTCGTTCAGCCAGAATCAGTGCCGCTTTCGAGTTACAGACAACCCACCCCCATGGACTTCGCTCGCGTTTTCGAGGTTACAGACTGTCCCATGGAACGCTGGCTGCGTTCCATGGGACAGTTAATACTTTCGCATTAAAATTTGCGGTGGTATTCGAACCTATCAACTGAAGCGTCACGGGCACATTTAGTTTGATGAGGAAAGCAATAAAGGCCAACTCCAGTCTCAGCCTTCTTGGCACGCGACGCCGTATCAGACATGTACTCCCTTTGTACCATTCCTCCTTTTCTCATTGTTGTTTTCAAGCTTTTGCAGCAAGCAGTGTTCTCGAAGCATCTCAAAGCCCTCCCCTCCTTCAGTATTTTTTAGAGGGTGACTCCTTAAGGCGTGGGTCTGTCCCTCCTAGTTGTGGGTATGTAGCCACTTCGAGGTTTAGTTTATGAATGGCTCAAGAGATGCAAAGTCGATAAATAAATAAAAAAGACCGGCGCCGGCTGGGATTCGAACCGTTGACCCTTTGATCAGCGGCAGACGCGCTAACCACAGAGCTATGAAGGCAGTCATTCACCGCACTCTAAACATTTGTTTATATCTTTACCATAGGACGCGCTTTGCAGCGCTGTCGCCTAGCTACTGGTGCGCGCGCGTTCCATGCACGAGAGCTCATGTTATAAAAGGCACTCGCTCTTGGCGCTGCTCGTAGTTTAGCTGGATGGAGGCAGTGGACAAGGCTGCGGAGCGGAGAGCGCGCAAGGCGGCGGCAGCGCGCGCTCGCAGACAGAATCCAGCCGTGCGAGAGTGAGAGGCCGAAGCATGTCGTCAGGCTGCGCGTCGACGCCGCCAAGATCCGGCCGTGCGAGAGCGGGAAGCCGAATCGCGTCGTCAGTCTGCTCCGGATAAAACTTGATTTGTATACACACACACACACAGTGTTTCTCACGTCTTTACATGGCGATGAGTGGGCGAATTAACGGAAGAATCGCTGGTTTACCGACGATTCACTCCAGGCCAGCCCACTCATCATCATTCACCACGTGGATATGCTGTGACTTTTTTTTTTCTTTGTTGTATTTGCCAGTTGGCTTGGTAGGCCAACTCTCCTTGACCTTGGAATACTTCACTTTTAGAGACAAAGCTTTTATCAGATATGTTAAATGCAGTATATTAATGAGACATATATTTTAGGACCATAAAAATGTGAGATTATCCGTCCGTCACAGCTTGATGGCTCATCTTTGTGGGAAAACCTGAATTGCTGTATAATTATGCACCCCTTCAATTAAGGAAGAATTGTGGTGAAATTGAAGCCGTGCTGAGGCAGCAGACCAACAGTGCCAAGATCCACAGGTCCGAAGAAGGGATCCCAAATGTTAACGTACCGTATTTATTCGCAGAATGAACACAATTTTTTCCTGAAAAATCAAGGCAAAGTTGGGGGTGCGTTCATTACGCGAGGTAACATTTTTGCGTCTGTCCGTATTTACTCGCACAATGAACGGACTTTTTATCCAGCAAAAATCAAGTAACTTCTTATCTCTTTGCGTGCCGGCAACTACAAAACCAAACTGCAATGCGCAAAAAAAAAATGCTCCTCTCCATGTTGTTTTTTTCTTGCTTCCGTGTTTTTTTTTACGCCTTTCGCAAGTTGTTTGTTTGCCCTACGCTGCCCATGCATTCGCGACCTCGCTGCACCAGGATAGAAAAGTGCGTTCATTTCGGGAGCTTCTCGCTTCTCTTTCCAAAGTGCGAGGAGGAGGCGAGGGCAGGATCATTCGTTATGTGCGCTTTGCTTAGGCGAGGGCTTCTCCGCTTTTCTTTATCTCCTGGCGCGCGATGCGCGACCCTGGAACCAAACTGCGTCATGCAAAAGAAAAAAAAAAGCCCCTCTTTGTTTTTTCTTTACTCTGTGTAGTACCTACTGTACTGGAATCTAGCCATAAATCTGGCTTGGTCTGGCAACTGTAACACTCTCCAAGATGGCTACCAACTAACGAATAAACGCCAGTACGTTGTCGTTTCAATCAAAGGGAATCCTTCCCTTTTTCGACACCTCCAACATTACAATGGCGACGAGGATGCGTTAGAACAACGCAAGAACCGCCCAGCAGCGATTTTGAACCGCACGGACCCCTCCACACCCAACAACGGACATCTTGTTTGACGGGATGGAGCACAGCACGCTCCCCACGTTTTCCTTCTTCAACGCGCGTGCCACTGACGCCAATAACGTCGGCACCGAGTGGTTGAAGTGGGTGAGACGCTTCGAGAACTTCGTGGTGGCCTGCGGCATCACAAGCGACGCCCGTAAGACCGCTTTGCTGCTACACTACATCGGGGAGGAAGTCCATGACACCTACTGCGCGCTTCCCGAACCTCCTGCGACCGCACCTGCGGCGACAGCGTCAGCTGTCTCAAGCACCGCTGGCGAAAGCCCGCTCTACAGCGCAGCACGCAAGAAGCTGGACGCCTACTTCGCTCCAAGGGTCAACACAACCTTCGAGGTCTACCGTTTCCGGCAAGCCAAGCAAGTAGAAGGAGAGTCCCTTGACTCATTTTACGCCAAACTACGACAGCTAGCGCGACACTGCGCCTTCGCCGATCCAGACACGGAAATCAAAAATCAGATCCTGCTGTCTACAACATCTTCACGCCTTCGCCGCTATGCCATGCAGCATGACCTCGATTTGGAGGGAATCCTCAAACAGGGCAGGTTATTTGAGGAAGTGGATCACAACGTCACCTTGATGGAACAAGGAAGCCAGCAGCAGCCCAGCGAGAACACAGTGGCAGCGATAGCAGCGAACGCCAAGCCGTCTTCGCACCACCACCCCTCCAAGCGCCACCAGAAAACCTCATCACAGCCTCGTGATAATTCACGTCGTCAACACCCGGATGCAACATGCTACAACTGTGGAGGATCGTGGCCGCACGACGGTGGTCGATCCAGCTGCCCAGCCAGAGGCAAGTCCTGCAGGTCATGCCAGAAGGTTGGCCACTTCTCCAAAGTATGTCGGTCGGCTCCAGTCACCGTCCGTGCTATATGCAAGAACGCTGGCTCGGACAGCGACGAGTACACTTTCGCAACTGACACTTCACGCGACATCTCGAGGTCACCGCGAGTGATCGTGGAGGTCAACGGCACGCCAGTAGAATTCACCCTCGATACAGGAGCTACTGTGTCAACCGTGGGATCAAGCGACCTGACGAAACTCGGGCTCCGCCACAGCTTGGAGCAAACAGGTGTAAAACTTTTCGCATACGGTGCAACGTCCCCACTGCCAGTGCTTGGCAAACTGTCCGTGACCATGAAATACAAAGCTCAGGAAGGCACAGACGAAATCTTCGTTGTCAACGGTGACCATCCAGCCCTTCTGAGTTTTTCTGCAGCCTCACGTCTGGGTTTAGTCCACATCACCTACAACGTCGAAGACACCCTGACGGAAAACAATATTCAGCAACAGTACCCCCAGCTTTTCAAGGGAGTTGGATGCCTTCGAGACCAACAGGTGCGCCTGCATGTGGATGACAGTGTGCCACCAGTCGCACAACCACACCGTCGCATCCCTTTTGCCATGAGGAAACCACTAGAGGCAGAACTGACTAGACTGCTAGCACTCGACATCATTGAGAAGACTGAAGGGCCAACACCGTGGGTGTCTCCGGTTGTTCTAGTGCCCAAGCCACACGACCAGGAAGCTTTGCGGATGTGCGTAGACATGCGATGCGCCAACAAGGCGATCTGCCGCGAGCGGCACGTCACGCCAACAGTTGACGACATCCTCACAGCACTCAATGGAGCAACGGTGTTCTCCAAACTCGACCTCAAGGAGGGGTACCACCAGCTTGAGTTGCACGAAGACTCCAGGCCAATCACAACTTTTTCGACACACGCTGGACTCTTCAGATACAAACGTCTGAATTTTGGTATCAACTCCGCAGCAGAAGTATTTCAAGACACCATACGACAAGTCCTCGGCAGCATTCCCAACGTGCTCAACGTCAGTGATGATATCCTGGTTTACGGCACGACCAAGGAAGACCACGACAAAGCCCTTGAGGCAACGTTGGAACGTCTGAGCAAGTGTGGGCTCACGCTAAATCCCAAGAAGTGTAGCTTCTTTCAAGAGCAGCTCACTTTCTTTGGACACGTCTTCTCGAGTGCTGGAGTGCAACCAGATCCGATGAAGGTATCGGCTCTCCAGAATGCTGCCCCACCAACAAATGCCAGTGAAGTCCGGAGTCTCCTAGGGATGTTCAACTACTGCGGACGTTTCCTCCCCAACCTCGCAAACCTGACTCAACCGTTGCGCCAGCTGACCCTCAAAGGAACTCCATGGACTTGGACCAGCGTTGAACAAAGAGCATTCGACGAGCTCAAAGGCATGCTCTCGAACTCTACTACTCTAGCCTATTTCGACCCCGAGAAGAGCACAGATCTCATCGTTGATGCTGCACCACATGGTCTCGGTGCAATTCTCGCCCAGTCCTCTGCAGATGGAACTAGGGTGGTTGCCTACGGAAGCCGAGCCTTGACGGCTGTGGAAACGCGGTACTCTCAGATAGAACGAGAGATGTTGGCTGTGGTCTGGGGCGTCGAGCACTTCCAGATCTACTTGTTCGGCACCAACTTTCGAGTGCTCACCGACCACAAACCGCTCGTCAACATCCTGTCTAACCCACGTTCTTCTCCGTCAGCGAGGATCGAACGTCTGGCACTTCGACTTCAGCCATACAGCTTCGACGTCGCACACACCAAGGGGTCAACTAATCCCAGCGATTACTTGTCTCGACATCCACCACAGACCCCACCAGAAATGAAAGACAAGCTTCGCACCCTTGTAAAGATGTCAGAAGACTACATGGCTTGCATGATACAGCACAGCTTACCATGTGCCATGACCTTGGAAAATGTCTTGAGGGAAACCAAGGCAGACCCCCAGCTGACCAAGGTGACCAAAGCCTTGCAACTGCCGCAACTCGACAAAAATGCCTGGAAGGATGAACTTCTCCGTCCATTCTCCCGAGTAATGAGTGAACTCAGCGTGTCCAGAGAAGGACTGATCCTGCGAGGGACGCGGATCGTTATACCTACCAGCCTACAGCATAAGGCAGTCCACCT
>JAZHYW010025568.1:0-11493 GCA_037355805.1 Ixodes ricinus | reverse complement strand
GTATAACGATCCGCGTCCCTCGGGGTGATCAGTCCTTCGACACGTTGGAGTTCACCATTACTCGGGAGAATGGACGGAGAAGTCATCCTTCCAGGCATTTTTGTCGAGTTGGTGGCAGTTAAAGGCTTTGGTCACCTTTGGTCATTAAATCTGCCTTGGTTTCTTTAAGACATTTTCCAAGGTCATGGCGTACAGTGCTGTGCTGTATCATGCTTGCCGTAGTCTTCGACATCTTACAAGGGTGCGAAGCTTGTCATTCGTTTCTGGTGGGGTCTGTGGTGGATGTCGAAACAAGTAATCGCTGGAATTGGGGTTGACCCTTCGTGTGTGCGACGTCAAAGTCGTATGGTTGTAGTCGAAGTGCTGGGTGGGTGGTTCGATCCTCGCTGACGGAGAAGAACGTGGGTTAGATAGGATGTTGACGAGCGGTTTGTACGGTGAGCACTTCGTTGGTGCCGAACAAGTAGATCTGGGGTGTCGATGCCCCAGACTACAGCCAACATCTCTCGTTCTATCTGAGATATCGTGTTTCCATAGCCGTCAAGGCTCGGCTTCCGTAGCAACCAATTCTAGCTCCATCTGCAGGGGATCAGCGAGAATTGTACCGAGACCATGTGGTGCAGCATCAACGATGAAATCGCCTTCTTCGGGGCCGAATAGGCTTAGAGTAGAAAGAGTTCGAGAGCATGTCTTTGAGCTCGTCGAATGTTTCTTGTTCTAACGCTAGTCCAAGTCCAAGGAGTTCCTTGCATGGCTGGCGCAACGGCTGAGTCAGGTTTGCGAGGTTGGGGAGGAAACGTTCGTAGTAGTTGAACATTCTTAGAGACTCGGACTTCACTGCATTTACAGGCCGTTCTGAGAGCCGATATCTCTCATCGATCTGGTTGCACTCCAGCACTCGAGAAGACGTCTTAAAAAAGTGAGTTTCTCTGAAAGTTATTACACTTCTGGGGATTTAGCGTGAGCCCACACTTGCTCAGACGTTCCAACGTTGCTCAAAAAGTTTTGTCGGTCTTCCCCGGTCGTGCCGTAAAACCAGGATATAATCATCGACGTTAAGCACGTTGGGAATGCTGCCAAGGACTTTACAAGCAGCAGTTCTGAAATACTTGCCATGAGTTGATACCAAAATTCTGATGCTTGTATCTGGAAGAGTCCGGCGTAAAGTCGAGAAAGTTGTGATTGGCCGGGAGTCTTCGTGTAACTCAAGCAGGTGGTACCCTTCCTTGAGGATCCCGAGTTTGAGAACACCGTTGCTCCATTGAGTGCTGTGAGGATGTCGTCAACTGTTGGCGTGACGTGCCGCCTCGCGGCAGATCGCCCTGTTGGCGCATCGCATGTCTACGCACATCCGCAAAGCTTCCTGGTCGTGTGGCTTGCGCACTCAGTTCAACAGGCTGAAACGCCCACGGTGTTGGCCCTTCCGCTTTTTCAATGATGTGTCGAGTGCTGGCGGTCTAATCAGTTCTGCCTCTGTGTGGTTTCCTCATCACAAAAGGTGATGACGACGGTGATTGGTGTGTTGTGCCACGGCGGCTCACTGTCATCCACATGCAGGCGCACCTCGTTGGTCTCAAAGACGCATCCAACTCTCCTTGAAGAAGACTGGGGGTACTGTTGCTGTACATTGTATTCCGTCAGGGCGCCTTCGACGTTGTAGGTGATGTGGACTAAACCCAGACGTGATGCTGCAGAAAACTCAGAAGGGCTGGATGGTCACCCTGACAACGAAGATTTCGTCTGTGCCTTCCTGAGCTTTGTATTTCATGATCACGGACAGTTTGCCAAGCACTGGCTGCAGTGGGGACGTTGCACCGTGTGCGAAACGTTTTACACCTGTTTGCTCCAAGCCGTGGCGGAGCCCGAGTTTCGTCAGCTCGCTTGATCCCATGGTTGACACAGTGGCTCCTGTATCGAGGGTGAATTCTACTGCCGTGCCGTTGACCTCCACGATCACTCGCGGTGACCTCGAGATGTCACGTGAAGTGTCAGTTGCGAAAGTGTACTCGTCGCTGTCCGAGCCAGCGTTCTTGCATATAGTACGGACGGTGACTGGAGCCGACCGACATACTTTGGAGAAGTGGACAACCTTCTGGCATGACCTGCAGGACTTGCCTCTGGCTGAGCTAGCTGGATCGACCACCGTCGTGCGGCCACGATCCTCCACAGTTGTAGCATGTTGCATCCGGGTGTTGACGACGTGAATTATCACGAGGCTGTGATGAGGTTTTCTGGTGGCGCTTGGACGGGTGGTGGTGCAAAGACGGCTTGGCCTTCGCTGCTATTGCCGCCAATGTGTTCTCGTTGGGCTGCTGCTGGCTTCCTTGTTCCATCAAGGTGACGTTGTGCTCCACTTCTTCAAATAACCTGCCCTGTTTGAGGATTCTCTCCAAATCGAAGGTCCTGCTGCATGGCATAGCGGCATAGGCGTGAAGATGTTGTAGACAGCAGGATCTGATTTTTGATTTCCGTGTCTGGATCGGCGAATGCGCAGTGTCGCGCTAGCTGTCGTAGTATGGCGTAAAATGAGTCAAGGGACTCTCCTTCTATTTGCTTGGCTTGGCCGGAAACGTTATACCTCGAAGGTTGTGCTTGACCCTTGGAGCGAAGTAGGCGTCCAGCTTCTTGCGTGCATGCGGTGTAGAGCGGGCTTTCGCCAGCGGTGCTTGAGTCGGCTGACGCTGTTGCCGCGGGTGCGGTCGCGGGAGGTTCGGGAAGCGCGCAGTAGGTGTCATGGACTTCTCCCCGATGTAGTGTAGCAGCAAAGCGGTCTTACGGGCGTCGTTTGTGATGCCGCAGGCCACCACGAAGTTCTCGAAGCGTCTCACCCACTTCAACCACTCGGTGCCGACGTTATTGGCGTCAGTGGCACGCGCGTTGAAGAAGGAAAACGTGGGGAGCGTGCTGTGCTCCATCCCGTCAAACAAGATGTCCGTTGTTGGGTGTGGAGGGGTCCGTGCACTCAATCCCTGCATCTCCTTGATGCTTGGGTAATATTGCAATAGACCACTTCCTATATTACCCAAGCATCAAGGAGCATGCAGGATTGGTGTTCCACGCGCCGCACGTGCTGGCGTCAGCAGTAGTAACTTTTCTAAAGCAAATACCTAAAACAAATGGCATCTTGCACGCGCGTTCGTCAACGCTTTATTTTGGTTATTTACTTCGAATCTTTTATACGGGGAAGGCGTGCGCGTGTGGCGCTTGGAACACCAATCCCTGCATTCTCCTTGATGCTTGGGTAATATTGCAATAGACCATTGCTATATTACCCAAGCATCAAGGAGAATGCAGGGATTGGTGTTCCACGCGCCGCACGTGCTGGCGTCAGCAGTAGTAATCTTTTCTAAAGCAAATACCTAAAACAAATGGCATCTTGCACGCGCGTTCGTCAACGCTTTATTTTGGTTATTTACTTCGAATCTTTTATATGGGGAAGGCGTGCGCGTGTGGCGCGTGGAGCACCAATCTCTGCATTCTCCTTGATGCTTGGGTAATATAGCAATGGTCTACTGCTATATTACCCAAGCATCAAGGAGAATGCAGGGATTGGTGTTCCACGCGCCGCACGTGCTGGCGTCAGCAGTAGTAACTTTTCTAAAGCAAAAACCTAAAACAAATGGCATCTTGCACGCGCGTTCGTCAACGCTTTATTTTGGTTATTTACTTCGAATCTTTTATACGGGGAAGGCGTGCGCGTGTGGCGCGTGGAACACATCCCTGCATTCTCCTTGATGCTTGGGTAATATAGCAAATGGTCTATTGCTATATTATCCAAGCATCAAGGAGAATGCAGGGATTGGTGTTCCACGCGCCGCACGTGCTGGCGTCAGCAGTAGTAACTTTTCTAAAGCAAATACCTAAAACAAATGGCATCTTGCACGCGCGTTCGTCAACGCTTTATTTTGGTTATTTACTTCGAATCTTTTATACGGGGAAGGCGTGCGCGTGTGGCGTGGAACACCAATCCTGCATTCTCCTTGATGCTTGGGTAATATAGCAAATGGTCTATTGCTATATTACCCAAGCATCAAGGAGAATGCAGGGATTGGTGTTCCACGCGCCGCACGTGCTGGCGTCAGCAGTAGTAACTTTTCTAAAGCAAATACCTAAAACAAATGGCATCTTGCACGCGCGTTCGTCAACGCTTTATTTTGGTTATTTACTTCGAATCTTTTATACGGGGAAGGCGTGTGCGTGTGGCGCGTGGAACACCAATCCCTGCATTCTCCTTGATGCTTGGGTAATATAGCAATGGTCTATTGCTATATTACCCAAGCATCAAGGAGCATGCAGGGATTGGTGTTCCACGCGCCGCACGTGCTGGCCTCAGCAGTAGTAACTTTTCCAAAGCAAATACCTAAAACAAATGGCATCTTGCACGCGCGTTCGTCAACGCTTTATTTTGGTTATTTACTTCGAATCTTTTATACGGGGAAGGCGTGCGCGTGTAGCGCGTGGAACGCAATCCCTGCATTCTCTTGATGCTTGGGTAATATAGCAAATGGTCTATTTGCTATATTACCCAAGCATCAAAGGAGAATGCAGGGATTGGTGTTCCACGCGCCGCACGTGCTGGCGTCAGCAGTAGTAACTTTTCTAAAGCAAATACCTAAAACAAATGGCATCTTGCACGCGCGTTCGTCAACGCTTTATTTTGGTTATTTACATCGAATCTTTTATACGGGGAAGGCGTGCGTGTGGCGCGTGGAACACCAATCCCTGCATTCTCTTGATGCTTGGGTAATATAGCAAATAGACCATTTTCTATATTACCCAAGCATCAAGGAGACATGCAGGGATTGGTGTTCCACGCGCCGCACGTGCTGGCGTCAGCAGTAGTAACTTTTCCAAAGCAAATACCTAAAACAAATGGCATCTTGCACGCGCGTTTCGTCAACGCTTTATTTTGGTTATTTACTCGAATCTTTATGCGGGAGCAAGGTGCGCGTGGCGCTTGGAACTAATCCCGTATCCTTCCTTGCTGCTTGGGTAATATTGCAATAGACCATTTTCTATGTTGCCCAAGCATCAAGGAGCATGCAGGGATTGGTGTTCCACGCGCCGCACGTGCTGGCGTCAGCAGTAGTAACTTTTCCAAAGCAAATACCTAAAACAAATGGCATCTTGCACGCGCTTTCGTCAACGCTTTATTTTTGGCTATTTGCTCGAATCTCTTATGGGGAAGGCGTGCGCGTGTGGCGCGTTGAGTCAATCCCTGCATCCCTCCTTGATGCTTGGGTAATATTGCAATAGACAACTTCCTATATTACCCAAGCATCAAGGAGCATGCAGGGATTGGTGTTCCACGAGCCACACGTGCTGGCGTCAGCAGTAGTAACTTTTCTAAAGCAAATACCTAAAACAAACGGCATCTTGCACGCGCTTTCGTCAACGCTTTATATTGGAGTTTTAGTTCGAATCTCTTATGCGGGGAGCGTGCGCGCGTGGCGTAACACCAATCCCTGCATCCTTCTTGATGCCTGGGTAATATTGCAATAGGCCATTTTCTATATTACCCAAGCATCAAGGGGCATGCACGGGATTGGTGTTCCACGCGCCACACGTGCTGGCGTCAGCAGCAGTAACTTTTCTAAAGCAAATACCTAAAACAAACGGCATCTTCCACGCGCTTTCGTCAACGCTTTATTTTGGTTATTTACATCGAATCTCTTATGCGGGAAGGCAAGTGCGTGTGGCGCTTGGAGCACCAATCTATATCCTCCTGATGCTTGGGTAATACATGCAATAGACCATTTTCTATATTGCCCAAGCATCAAGGAGACATGCAGGGATTGGTGTTCCACGAGCCACACGCTGCTAGCGTCAGCAGTAGTAACTCTTCTAGAAGCAAATACCTAAAACAAATGGCATCTTGCACGCGCTTTCGTCAACGCTTTATTTTGGCTATTTACTTCGAATCTCTTATGTGGGGAAGGCGTGTGCGTGTGGCGCTTGGAACCAATCCTGCATCCTCCTTGATGCTTGGGTAATATTGCAATAGACCACTTCCTATATTACCCAAGCATCAAGGAGCATGCAGGGATTGGTGTTCCACGCGCCACACGTGCTGGCGTCAGCAGTAGCAACTTTTCTAAAGCAAATACCTAAAACAAACGGCATCTTGCACGCGCGTTCGTCAACGCTTTATATTGGAGTATTTAGTTCGAATCTCTTATGCGGGGAAGGCGTGCGTGTGGCGCGTGGAACACCAATCCCCGCATTCTTCTTGATGCCTGGGTAATATTGCAATAGGCCATTTTCTATATTACCCAAGCATCAAGGAGAATGCAGGGATTGGTGTTCCACGCGCCACACGTGCTGGCGTCAGCAGTAGTAACTTTTCCAAAGCAAATACCTAAAACAAACGGCATCTTCCACGCGCTTTCGTCAACGCGTTTATTTTGGTTATTGCATCTGAATCTCTTATACGGGGAAGGCGTACGCGTGTGGCGCGTGGAACACCAATCCCGCATTCTCCTTGATGCTTGGGTAATATTGCAAATGAGACCATTTTGCTATATTACCCAAGCATCAAGGAGCATGCAGGGATTGGTGTTCCACGCGCCACACGTGCTGGCGTCAGCAGTAGTAACTTTTCTAAAGCAAATACCTAAAACAAATGGTATCTTGCACGCGCGTTCGTCAACGCTTTATTTTGGTTATTTACTGAATCTTTTATGCGGGGAAGGCGTGCGCGTGTGGCGCTTGGAACACCAATCTCTGCATCCTTCTGCTGCTTGGGTAATATTGCAATAGACTATTTTCTATATTACCCAAGCATCAAGTGAGCATGCAGGGATTGGTGTTCCACGCGCCACACGTGCTGGCGTCAGCAGTAGTAAACTTTTCTAAAGCAAATACCTAAAACAAATGGCATCTTGCACGCGCTTTCGTCAACGCTTTATTTTGGTTATTTACTTCGAATCTCTTATGCGGGAAAGGCGTGCGCGTGTGGCGCTTGGAGCACCAATCCCTGCACTCTCTTTGATGCTTGGGTAAGATATTGCAATAGACCACTTCCTATATTACCCAAGCATCAAGGGAGCATGCAGGGATTGGTGTTCCACGCGCCACACGTGCTGGCGTCAGCAGTAGTAACTTTCTAAAGCCAAATACCTAAAACAAACGGCATCTTGCACGCGCGTTCGTCAACGCTTTATTTTGGCTATTTACATCGAATCTCTATGCGCGGAGCAGGCAAGTGCGTGCGTGCGTGGAGCACCAATCCCTACATTCTCCTTGATGCTTGGGTAATATTGCTAATAGGCCATTTTGCTATATTACCCAAGCATCAAGGGCATGCAGGGATTGGTGTTCCACGCGCCGCACGTGCTGGCGTCAGCAGTAGTAACTTTTCTAAAGCAAATACCTAAAACAAACGGCATCTTGCACGCGCTGTTCGTCAACGCTTTATTTTGGCTATTTGCATCGAATCTTTTATGCGGGAAGTGCGTGTGCGTGTGGCGCTTGGGCACACCAATCCCTGCATCTCTCCTTGATGCTTGGGTAATGACAGCAAATGGTACCATTGTCTATATTACCCAAGCATCAAGGAGCATGCAGGATTGGTGTTCCACGCGCCGCACGTGCTGGCGTCAGCAGTAGTAACTTTTCTAAAGCAAATACCTAAAACAAATGGCATCTTGCACGCGCGTTCGTCAACGCTTTATTTTGGTTATTTACTTCGAATCTCTTACACGGGGAAAGGCGTGCGCGTGTAACACGGAACCAGTCCTGCGTATCTCCTTGATGCTTGGGTAATACGGCAATAGACCATGCCTATATTGCCCAGATCATCAAGGAGCATGCAGGGATTGGTGTTCCACGCGCCGCACGTGCTGGCGCTCAGCAGTAGTAACGTTTTCTAAAGCAAATACCTAAAACAAACGCATCTTGCCACGCGCGTTCGTCAACGCTTTATTTGGTTATTTACTTCGAATCTCTTATGCGGGGAAAGCGTGCGCGTGTGGCGCTTGGAACACCAATCGCCTGCATTCTCCTTGATGCTTGGGTAATATTGCAAATGGTCCATAGATCTTCTATATGTACCCAAGCATCAAGGAGCATGCAGGGATTGCGTTCCACGCGCCGCACGTGCTGGCCTCAGCAGTAGTAACTTTTCTGAAAGCAAATACCTAAAACAAATGGCATCTTGCACGCGCGTTTCGTCAACGCTTTATTTTGGTTATTTACTTCGAATCTCTTATACGGGGAAGGCGTGCGCGTGTAGCGCTGGAACACCAATCCCTGCATTCCTCCTTGATGCTTATGTAATATTGCAATAGACCATTTTTTATATTACGCAAGCATCAAGGAGCATGCAGGATTGGTGTTCCACGCGCCACACGTGCTGGCGTCAGCAGTAGTAACGTTTCTAAAGCAAATACCTAAAACAAATGGCATCTGTGCACGCGCTTTCGTCAACGCTTTATTTTGGTTATTTACTTCGAATCTCTTATACGGGGAAGGCGCGGCGTGTGGCGCGTGGAACACCAATGCCTGCATCCTCCTTGATGCTTGGGTAATATTGCACTAGACCATTTGCTATATTACCCAAGCATCAAGGATCATGCAGGAATTGGTGTTCCACGCGCCACACGTGCTGGCGTCAGCAGTAGTAACTTTTCTGAAGCAAATACCTAAAACAAACGGCATCTTGCACGCGGGTTCGTCAACGCTTTATATTGGTTATTTACTTCGAATCTTTTATACGTGGGAAGGCGTGCGCGTGTGGCGCTTGGAACACCAATCCCTGCATCCTCCTTGATGCTTGGGTAATATTGCAATAGACCATTTTTTATATTACCCAAGCATCAAGGAGCATGCAGGGATTGGTGTTCCACGCGCCACACGTGGAACAGCAGTAGTGACTTTTCTAAAGCAAATACCTAAAACAAACGGCATCTTGCACGCGCGTTCGTCAACGCTTTATTTTGGTTATTTACTTCGAGTCTTTATAAGGGGAAGGCGTGCGCGTGCGGCGCGTGGAACACCAATCCCTGCATTCTCCTTGATGCTTGGGTAATACTGCAAATGGTCTATAGGTCTAATGCGAGCGAGCGCTTTCTGGACTGTGATCTAGCAGGTGTAGACTGTGATTTTTTGAAACAGTGGAGAAGTGCATAGACCACTGATCTCTATGTAGGAGGCTTGATCGCGGATCAAGCCTAATCTTGCTGGGGTCGAACGGCACCACTGGCAGCCATCGCTTGACACCAGCTAATGCATGGGGCTCTAAGGGAGAAACGGGAAAAACTGCAATTTCTTACCTTAGTATGTTGTTCTCGACCATGAATTTTTATCGTGTTTTTCGGAAGGGACAGGTAATATTTTGGGCAAAAATATTGAAAGCGTAAGAATACCCATCTTTTTAAAATGTTTTGGGGTTGAGGGCTGAGGCTTGCGACTTTCTTGGGCGTAAACTGCGATGTGGTTCAGTTAGACAAGGGTTGCCGAGAGCAAATGTCAAGTCTTTCGTGATCTCGAAGTCACCGGAGCTCAGCAGACGATCAGCTACGAGGCCTTTACTGAGGTTATCCGCATCGTTTTAAGCGCTTGTGTCGAGTACTCCTGGTGCAAGCTTTTGCTTTGAAGTGCAGTGAGGTCTTAAGTGGCGAACTAAAATTCGGAGCGTATCGTTCATTTGTTGGACGCATAATTTATTTAGCAGCTAAAGCGAGCGATACCGGCCTAGTCGGTAATGCTCCGGCGCATTTGATTAATTTTAATCTGCGGTCGAACGCTCCACAAGTACCGATTCGATCTCCAAACACCAAAGGGCCAGACAAGCCTTGTGAGTGCTTTGTTTTCTAGCCTCTCAGTATTGAACCCACTCGAGCGCCCATTTGTGTAGATGTCCCAATAAGCGGGAAAGTTATTTGGAAAATGGTGGATAAGTTAAAGGTGCCCTGCAACAACATTTTGACTGGTTTTTAATTTGCACTGAACCTGAGCGCACTGAACGTAGTCACTTAATTAACCCCATATCTTTCTGCGTCTACGTTACGGGGATGATTGCTTCTCCGTTGTCAAGGCCAGCGAGGTCGACCGCCTTCACAAACACTTCCATTCCATCGAATCAGACATTCAATTCACAGTCGAACATGAGTCTAACGGTTGTCTTTCATTTTTGGATGTGTCCGTGGAAAAAAGAGGAAATCATTTAACCTTCCAGGTATACAGGAAAGCAACGCACACCCGGTCGCTACCCAAACTTCCAGACCAACGAACAACTCACAAATCCCCTGTGGTGTCGGCGCTCTGCCGACGCGCCCTTACGGTCTGCTCAACGAAGAAGTCACTAAAAACTTTCAGCCTTTCCACTCTGGTGAAGAAGGAAGACCAGAGAAGCTATAGCTTGTCCCGTGTGTTTCTGCTTCGTCCTCGTCTGTTTTGCGCGCTGTTTCCTACGATGAATTCCCACCAACTCGCCCAACTATCCATTCTTCTATGGTAGCTGGAAAGGTTGCCGGGATCTATGAGCGACGGCGGGAACCAGATTCGTTGTCTGGTTGCCGCCGTCGCTCATACATTGCGGTAGCTGTTCAGAGTTTTGTGTAGTTTTGAGTCGACATTCGTTTGCTACCGGACACGAAACTGGGCAAACTAGCCCCTAACAGCTCCGCTGTAGAAAGGGAAGTCGATCTTATAAAACGAGACCTTCGAAAAAAAAAACTACCCAACAACATTCGTCAACAAAACATAAAAGAAACAACGTCACCCTCATGCCGCCCAGAACGAAAACGCCTCCAGCCGCATGTGTCCTGTATGGCCACTGCACAAGCGAGGTCCTCGCCCGCGCTCTGAAATCGTACGGCATCGCAGTTACTTATAAGCCCGTCTCAACCATAGGCCATTATCTTCCTCTCCAGAGGATTGTCCCCCGAAAAAAAAAAGCTCAAGGGCTGGTGTACCGCATTCCTTGTGCTGAATGCGAGGCCTCGTATCTGGGCGAAACGAAGAACGTTCCCGAACGTCTGCCCAGACATAAGTTTGACGTGAAGAAGAAAGCTATCCAAGGGAGCGTGCAGACGGAAGATGCTGAGAAGACCTGCCACATCATCGCCTTCGACACCAGTCCCATCCTCGACAGAGAAAGGAGCTGGAGGAAACGGCTCTTGTTAGAATCTTGGCATATACAAAACACGAACAACAACCTGAACCGATCCACCGGAACGCTGCCAAGCAGCTATATACACGGGCTACGATGCGCCACACGCAAAAAGAGAAGAATACAATACCGACAGGAAGAAAAGGATAACAACGACATATTGCAACTTTTGGGGCCACATACAGTCACCCGTGAACAAGGAGCCGAGCCGGCTTCCAAACGTCGGGCACGAAGAAAACATTTGTTATTGTCTACTAAGTACTCCTTTCACACTCACATCATTTTTTCATTTGCAATTTAACTCTCCGAGATGGCAAAAGAGGCTACCACAACCTTTGACTTCAATATGCCTCCCTGTCTAAACGTCGGGCACGAAGAAA
>JAZHYW010025567.1:0-90639 GCA_037355805.1 Ixodes ricinus | reverse complement strand
GCCAGAAATCAACTTTTGAGAACCAGGAAGATATTCTAGAGCATGACTTCATTCATTCCACGCAAGGACTCATACGGACTGGGATCCCCTCGCTCCCTTTCCCGATCCAGCCTTCCGGCCACGTGTGCGATGTCGGCAGCGGCCTGGTTTCCGACAAAAGCGTGCCTTATCGTGGCCAGGGAGGCAGACATCTTGGCTGCGCTCACTCGCCACTCTTCCGCCAGCGAGGAAGAAGGAGAGCGCATCCTCTGGCTGCTCTGAGAGGACTGTTCTGCGGGGACTTGAGACTGATCGGACGTGCGGCCACGCGCTCTGTGGACCCAGCTCCTCCGACCACGCTCTCGGGAAAGTATAGCAAGGTAGAGCACCCTCCCCCTTGTCGTTACTAGTCTTATTGTCTGTATTTAACCTGAGCCAATAAACCCCTGGGTGTCCCTCTTCTGTCTGTGTGTCCGAGGCACCCTCTCCGCGAGTTACGTGCTAGCGGGATGCAGCCAGCAGTCGAACCTGTCGCAGCGGTGACTCTGATCTGCTGCGGGGTGGGGCGGACCACCTCAGGGGTTATAGCGCTCAGCCCTCTTCCATCGTGTGGGACATCGGCTCTGATAAGGCTTTGCCAGACCTACATACCCCCACTCAAACTATTAGATTATTGTGGCAACTGCTTGACAGCTCCCAGTAGAAAAAACCCTCGCTAAAAAAGCACTCTCGGCGGAAAGCTTTATTTATTCAAATTATTCCAAAGAGAGCGACATCCCACCTCTATGCTTGGGTCCCCCGACGGTTTAATAAAATTGACAGAGGTTACACTAATTGGCTAAACACTAAGATGAAAGCCATGGGCGAGTTAGTGAGAGTTCATGTTCAGTAGTAGTTCTGTGTGTCCTCTCCTTTTGTCCTCGCTTATTCCAAGCTATTGCAATGGCTTAAATGCTCCCCTTCCGACGTTAAAAAAGAATTGAAGGTAGTAAAGAATTTCCCAAACACGCAGTCTCAGACTGGACCGGCACATTTCCCTTTAATTGCAACTCCAACTTCATCTAACACTGCCCAAATGTCAAATGTCTATTCCTCATAAAAACAGGGGCAATTGTCCCACGAGAATGCCAAAGCCACATTCGAATGGGTTATTTCAAAAGTCCTACCCAAACTACCAAAAAAGAAGTAACTGAACAACAGAAGCAGCTCGTTGATAAACGCTCGGATAATATATTTTCTGGGTTGCTGCGTCTACTCATGCCACTCCCATTAAACACCTGGTAATTACATCTGCAGCTGCTACGTAACAAAAAAACTGCCGTCCGACTTGTTCGTTGTGACACCAGATGCGTCAGAGGGCAGTTTTTTGTGTTGTCATCCAAAATTAAAGCAAAAATTACAAAATACTATTCGAACTCCCTTTGCAGGCAGGGCAGGGAGACGTCTCACCGAAGGTGTGAGCTGGTAGGCGATGAAGTTCTTGAAGCTCCCTTGAACTTGCTCTCCTTCTTGGGAGAAGAGACCTCTCACACTGGTAGGGATCCATGCGCACCCGCCCCCCCCCCACCACACCTCCAGAGTCCTGCTAAACACGGAGGTCATCCCTTTAGGTACCAGGCTAGCATTATGCAGACACAGTGTCATGTAACACAGTGCAAAGTGACGCCCTGTTGTGTGAAAATTTCATGGTGTCATGTAATGTCGCAGGGTCATGCGAACATTGCTGCCAGTTTGAAACGTACGTCCTACCTAGTTTATCGGGACACTAGTGTGCTAAATGTGGAGTGTCTGCAACAACACAGCACCGTTTTCTCGCTTTTTCTTGCATTACGCATAAGTCGCCGAAACATGTGTGTCCCGAATGTTGCGTGCCTGGCCATCTTCTTGGAACTGGTAGCCACGCTAAACACAAAGCACAGATGTCCCCGTGACTCGTGGTGTAACCAGACGCAAGCTTTCGAAACATCATGTAACGTAAGAAAACGGGGCCGTGTGAACCAGCTCTTATAACACATTTTGCGTTAAAAAGCCACCCCTTCCGTCTTCATGGTAGCCAAGTGGGCAAAGATGGGGACTGACCACGATGGTGACCTGCTCCTCCCCGGGCACGGACACCTTGGTCTGTCCCAGCAGCCACGACTCCTCCCGACTCTGGACGAAGTTGGAGAACCTGCATGCGATGCCACAGAGAAGCCGCACAGAGTTATCCGACACCAACACGTATGCGCACCTAAGAGTCTTTGTTAGGTGCCATCTTCCAAAGGTCAGGGACACACTGATCGTGGTGGGAACGCACCAAATGATAGTAAGAGACAGAGACGAGCCTCTACGACCCCCCCCCCCCCCACCCCACCCCTGTTCAACAAAGCAGGGGGACGTGCGAATGTTGCGAGCGTTTCTTTTTATTATCACGCAGAAACCTCAATTATGCGACGTCCAGCACTTTGAAACGAATTGGCAGGGGCTCCAACAATCTCTGCACAAAATTAATGCATTAAAGGGGCCCTGCAATCATATTTAAGCGTCTACCTTTTTTGCGGTTTTCACGTCTCTTGGGGTTCGGGCAAGCCAGGAGGCATGGAGAGAGTAACTAAATATCAGCGAGTCATATTTCTTAACTGGACGATACGTAAACCTCCTCCACCTACGAGGGCGACCCGCGGTGCCGAAAGCGCGCGATATGCGACGTCTTTGGTCCTGGCCTTACTACTGGTCAGAGCCGCTAAAAGCTTTTTTTTTAGTCGAGATACAAAATATAATTGTCGCGAACCATTTCAATTATTTGTAAAATGTAGTTTTTTGTTCAGTATTTTAGATCAGAAAAGAAACAAATGCAGTTTATAAACTACACAAACAAGAAATGACCCGTCGACATACCCGCCACCAAGCGGCGAAAAAAAACGGCGCATATTAGAAAGGGCTGGTGGGACGAGGCGGTGACGAACGAAGAGCGTAGAAAGGTCCCGGACGTGGCCGCGGCGGCGCCACAGTCGTATACTGGCTCGAGGATCTGACCGGTTCCGAACGGCTCTGAAGGCGTTCGGCGCGGGCCCTGCTGGCGATTTGGCCATTTGGAGGTATGGCAGCGCGAAGTGGCTCCCGTTCTGAACTGATCTTCACCCCGTGTTTGCTGTCGTTTGTGGCCAATGAAGTGTTATGCCAAAATAGTCTTTAATCACGCAGCAAATGCAATGCGAGCCGCCCTGGCCGCCCGCTTCATACAGCCTATCCAACACATGCTTTAGTGGTGCCCTCTCGAGCCGTCGACACGGAGTGCGGCAGCCGTAGAGCGCTCGATGAGATCACTACCCCTCCTCTAGTTCACGGCCACTCAAGCCAGGACCTAGGACGTCATGAAGGAGGTTACTTTTGCTTGTTTTTGTAATTCTAATTTGCCTGTAACTTTCAGAATAAAGTGAAATTCGAGAAAAGAAAGTTTCATTAAGTTACCACGTTCTGTGCGCTCAGGTTGGTGCAAATTAAAAAACCAGTCAAAAAGTTGTTGCAGGGCCCCTTTAAGAGTCTGAAATACACAAACAGTAAATGAACGCATCTGGCACTCGAACGCCGGACCCTGCGCGAGGAGCAGACGACGCTCTTGTTCACTCCGATTGGATAAAGACATTAAATAGAGACAAAGGCAGTCAGCCTTTGTGTCTACCCACTAATCCTTCCAATCTAAGCTTGGCGTTCTCACTCTTTCCCTCCATGTAAAGCCCACGCCGTGTACAAGCAGACGAAGCAAAGAGCATTGGGAGCCCATCCCGACCTGTTGAAGCGCATGACCGTGCCTCCACGAGCGGCCACGTCCCCCTTTAGCTTCCGGCATCTTGCTGGGCCGACCGGTTGGGAGAGAAAACAGGCCATAGCTGCACGGCCCAGACAGCTGCTGGGGCTGGTCCTGCCACAGAAAGGGTGCCATTCACTCACCCTGCCCCAGACACACATGCTTTTGCCGAGTTATGACATCTGCCCAATTGCTTTTTAAAAGCAGAACATTTTGGAGGATTAGCTTCGAGGGTTTTCGAGGTCAGCGAATGTATGCTCAATGAGGTCAAGGTGTCATGTGACATCAATGGTTTGATATATTCACAAAATCCTCAAACAGTGACCTCCAGTGGCTTGGTGTGCCCACAAAGGGAGGAGATTGAAGAGGCACTATAAACACTATGCAAATAGAACATACCTTTTGTCTCACGAAGTACATGCCAATCTGGCAGAATTCAGCTAGAGCATGTAGCACTGGGCTAAGGGCCATAGGCCACAGTTAATGCCAATGGCATGACAGTCATTATTGCCTTCCTCTCTTTCTTCTTCACCACCAACTCCTCGATTGCAGCGGAGAGGGGGTCATGTATGTCAATGGCATATGCCTAAACGCCAAGCGCTTTAGGCATATTTGAAACGTGACCCCGCTTGCGCGGCAAAAAAAAAAACAAAAAAAAAAAAAAAAAGCAAGGCGATAGTCATTGTTGTTTAGTTACTCCAACTTGGCTGGCCCACCTGTGCCCCTTGGTTAGAGGTCGTCCCATCATCCCCGTCCACATCGTCCCAGTCGTCCCCGTTGTCGTAGCCTTTGCTGCCCCCTATGTGCAGGGGCAGCGGGGGAGGGGGAACCGATGGGGGGCCCTCGCGCTGCAGGCGCAGGCTGCTGTGGCCTGGATCAACTGCGCCACGCAACCGTCCGCAACTTCAATACAGTAGGTCTCCGTGATAATTCAAGCTCGGATATTTCATACTTCCGGTTAATTCAAACAAGTTTCAAAATGTTGGTTGTCCCCCTATGTTTTTAATGTATTTATGACCCACTTAATTCGAACGGCATTTTCATATAATTCATACTTTTTGTTTCTCCCGGCCCCGTTGAGTGCGCTGCTTTCCAAGCACCCGGTGCACTGCAGAGGGGACAACACTTGTGGAGCTTGCTTCCCCAGGTGTTGCTTCTCTGCAGTGCACCGGTGCTCGATGAGAAGTGCCCTCAATGGGGCTCCAGCGGGCACACGTGAGCTATGAAAATGGACACCACACGAAAATTTCCATAGCAACTTGTGCGGACGCTGTGACGTGGCAGCAGGGCATAGATTCACATCACACTTCTGCGAAAGTTGCTATGAAAACTGCTGCGCAGTGCCCAGTTTTATCGCTCATTTGCCCCCTGCTTAATAGTCATGGCTAGATTAACTTCTCTGGCCTGATGAACAAACTTAATTTTGACTTGTCATGTGCAGTCTAAACAGTCCACGATAACATTTTTGAACGTAAGCATGTTTGATGGAAGTATGTCTGGTTGGTCAAAAATGAGAGAAATACAAACCTTCACCAACTCAAGTCCTGACGTTTCAAAACCAATTAGTCTTTTTCATCAGGGGCAACTATTTGCACATGGAGAGCAGCAGCTTGTTTTCCATCCATGGTAGTGTCGTTTACTTCACTCGCCTTTTTCTTCAAGTGCCCTTGCCCGTTGACATACGCCGATGGTCAGGTGCATGTTGACCTATCGATATTTCCTGGGGAAGTCTGGATGTGCCAGGATTCTATGAGGAGTCGTTGGCAAATATTGGTTTGAACGCTCATTATTCCGGCGTTGTCAAAATCGGTACGGCGGTCGTAGTTATCACAGTGCTCTGCAACGGCACTTTGCTCCCGGTCAAAGTTTTGCCTATCATTCTTTTGTTGCAGAGTTCTTTGATGGAGGTTTTCTGTCTCGCCGTTGTAAGTGGCGGAGCATTGGAAACACGGAATTCGCGTATACAACCCCTTGTGCTTTTTCTTTAGGAGAGCGGCCTTTGGGGCGTGGCATTAGGCGCCCAAGCATTGATGCCGGCTCGTGGGCCACCTGAACACCTTCTTTGCCAGCGTACGCGCCAACGCTTCGCTGGTCCCCTTTATGTAAGGGTCATGCAATGCGGGTGTTCCGGCAGGACTGCGTACTACTTATGAGGCTGCAGGTTCCGATGACCACGATTTCGGCGGCGTGCCACACGACCGATGAAGCTGCGTGTGTAGCCGTTCTTTTTTAGATCGGTGATGGCTCTTTTCTTTTTTTTTTTTTTCTGTCTGTCTCTGAGGAGCATATGTTCTTAGCTCTGGACAGAAGGGTTGTAACCCACCGAGGCTTTGTGACTCATAGGGTGGTAGGAGTCAAAGAGGAGATGACGTCTCGTGTAGGTTGGTTTTCTGTATACTGCAAATGTCAGATCTCCTTGTTGCTTGACAAGCACATCTAGGAACGGCAAGCTGTGGTCTTTTCGCGTCCTGCCGTGAACTGGAAGGCCGGTTCAACGGAGTTTATATGTTTCCAGAAAGCTAACCTCCAATGTTTTGATGACAAAGAAGCAATCATCCACATAGCGCACAAACAGATTGGGACTTGCGGCGAATGACTGCAGTACTTTTCTGTTCTAAATGCTCTGCCACTTACATCGGCGAGACAAATAACTTCCATCAAAGAACTCTGCCACACAAGAATGATGTGCGAAAATTTGACCGGGAGCAGAGTGCTGTTGCAGAGCACTGTGATGACGACCACCACTGTATAATTAGCGTGGAAACCAACATTCGCCGACAACTTCTCACAGAATCCTGGCATATATAGGACTACGCCAGAAAATATCAATAGGTCGACAGGCACTTCACTATCGGCGTATGTCAATGGGTTAGGGCACTTGAAGAAGAAAAAGTGAGTGAAGCAAATGACACCACCTATGGCGCGCCGTGCATTCATGAAGGCGCCCATCAAACCACTCTAGCATCGTTGCCGCGAGGCGGCTATCCAGTTGCCTCGCCTCAGATTCGATCACATGGTCGTGTTGCCGCGGGGTCGATCGGGATCTCAAATTCGGCTCCTGACGTGCCGCTTTCTCTCCTAGCCACCGGATGGCGCTGCAGGCGCCCCAGGGCGGGTAAGGATATAAGAGGGGGAACCGGGGGGAGAAAGGCCTTCTTAAGACTCCGAGGTCTCGAGAACAGACAAGTGCAAGACACTGCTCTCAGGTAATTGCGGGACACCAGGCCTGGGGGCCCTCTTTGTTCCTATGTGCTACTCTATGTGTGTTGTCCAGTGTTAATCTATGTTTCATGTCGCGTGTATTTGTAGTTTAGATTGAGTGTTTTGAGCATTTTGTTTTATGAACCAATAAAAGGGAGCGGAGCCCCGCTCCCGTGAAAGAACCAGGTTGGACTCGGGTTGTTGACGGACAACATGGGAACTGGCGTATCGGCGATGGTACAAGAATTCCAACACACTGCAGATGGAAAAGATGCTGCTGTTCTCCACGTGCAAATAGTGTTCCCTTATGAAAAAAACTGAATTGGCTTTGAAACTACGGGTTCCCAACGCTTTAGGACTTGGTTAATGAAGGCCCGTATTTCTCTAACATTTTTGCGAGATAAATAAACTTACGTCATATATTTCACAAATGTTTTATGTGTTGCATACCTGCTTTTGGGCAGTAGGTCTATGTAGAGGAAATCATTAAATATCTGGTTTTGTATGCGTAGCCATTCCTATGGCAAATCATAATTTTATCTTGCCCCCAGACGGCACCCGTTACTTGAAAAAGGTCTACAGCTGATCCGTGTTCTATGAACACGCAGGAATTAGTTGAAAGAAAATTGCAGCTCACCTCGACATAGTTTTCAGGGAAGAGGCCGGTCTCGCCGCGGCAATTGATGCCCCTCGCACCAGCCTTCTCCTATGTCCTGCGATTAGAAGGCCAGTGAGGCGGGGGCCCAGAGTTCCGCCAAAGCCGGCCCCACCAATGTTGGGCTTAGCCAGGGTTCCACCCACTATGTCAGAAAAGTACCCAAACTAATACCCCATTCGCACAACAGCGTAGAGGTACCTTTAGCTAAGGTCCCTTAGCTCAAGGTACCTTTGGTAAGGGCGATTGGTATCACACGGTGAATAAACAGAGGATGAATGTATGGATGGGTGGTACTGGCCATACCCTTTGTATCAGGCTAATCTTAATGATTTGTGGCACGTGAACTAGCATGAGCAAGGAGGAAAACCCTTTCTACATGGCGGAATGGAGCGGGACAAGCTCGAGCGAGCAGTGCAACGCACACCTCAGGGCGGCTCAATGAAGAAGCTGAGGTATCGTTTCGAAGTGAAAAATTTGTCTAGGAACGATTTGCCGACGGATTCGCGCATGGTGCCCTGAAAAAGGTTTGCGATCTTCCCATGCATTAGGCCTGTTCAGACTGGCGAGGCATTGCGGCCGCCACGACGAGACCAAGTTTCTAGGCTGTGGTCAAATATTACTTTGAAGGCCATTGGGCCTACATAGTTTCTTGTAGTTGCTGTTGTTTTGCTTTGTCTTACAAGAAACCACTGGCGGCAGGCATTGTACAGGCTAACTCTAAGATGAGGTGCATCCCTTCAGGACCTCTGAAAACAAATGTCCAAAGCTGCCAAACATGCACTTTGAGCAGCACACGCCAATGATTGGAAGTGAGTAAAATACATAGACTTCGGAGCTCGATGGTGTTCTCTGCGTGCGCCGTCATGTTGTCTTTTAAGTGGGCATAATTTTGAAATGGACCCGTTAAACGGAACCCGTGATGACTGAACCTTCTAACATGAGTATATGTTCCTCGCTAGCATTGTTTATCATGTTTGTGTTAAGAATTCATCCAATAATTGCCACTTACACATATTCAATTTGTTAGAAAGTATTTTAAAAACAGTAAATTTATATATTTGTTATTTTTATTTCGAGTTCATGGCAAACCTCCCTGTAAAGGGAGGTTGGCCAGCTCCCCTTCAACATAGGCCTTCCCTTAGTTAAAGGGACCTTTGTGCGCCGTGTGGTAATGATCGCCAGCTCCTTCTACAAGAGGTACCTTAGCTAGAGGTACCTTTGTGCTGCTGAGTGAAAGGGTGTAGGAGAAGGTGTAAAACCATCAATGATGACAATTGCTTGCCACTGTAGATAGTTACCTCCCGTCAGTTTAGAAAGAATATCAATCCTGTTTAAGGCTTCCACTGGTACCGAGACCGATGCAACTACCAACACAGAGTAAAGACATGGTTCAAGGATCTCCGAGACTCAATGTTTTGCCTCCCAACCATTTTCCCGCTTACCAACGCCTGCAAGCCGCCTGCACCTCCTAACCGTGTCCCTAGCTCTGAGTACATCTCCCACACACTTTTTAATGTTACCCATCCTAGAACACTCTGGGACAAGGGTGTAACAAATAACCAAAATTCACAATAGCACAAGGTTTTCAACTGCTACAAGTGAACATTTATGCAATCCTTCCACCCCTAGGGGTATGTGCATGCGGGCAAACTCTCGTGCGAAGTACTCACCTTCAAGTCTCACCCGAGATGGCTGTGTTGCAAAATTTCTTCAATCTCACTCCAAAGCAAATTTTCATACCTCGGCATTCAGAAACATACTCGTGTCCAATATCGCTTTAGCATTGTTATCGTATGATATGATCCGTGGAAATAATTTATATCTACTTGGGCAAGACTTTACACAAAGCCAATGTGTGCTGTTGCGGCAATGACCAGTTATGCACGGGAGTCAGTAGAAGCACAGCGTGTAAACTAACGCTTTTAAAGCAGTTTAGATAGCCCGTAAAAAAAGGTTTCTCAACGTATCGTGCTGCAGTTTACTAGAGGTGCAAGCAGGTAGTAGCAGATTACAGTTTAAAAGAAAAAAACTTACCTTGTTAAAACAAAAAAAATAGAAACCTGTTCTGAACAATCTATACCACCACTTCTCAGACGATGCATGCGTAGGGATAAAGATAAAGACCATGCATGCGTAGGGATAAGTGCTGCCGACAGGTGGCGTTCGACACATAAAGAGAGTAAAGTCCCTTTACAAAATTTACGCTTACAGGTACCGTCAACCATTGTTGTAGAAACGTGAAAGAAACGTGCCACAAGCGGGAACTCTGCCGCCGTTTGCTTCTAATGGCATCCCATTTCAGTGCTGCGCCGTCATTTGCTTCCAAAAGGCGCTCGAGACACAGGCCTCATGCACTGTAGCATTTGACGCTACTTGAAACACAAGTGCATCGAGGGGCTTTACAAGGGAGCACCAATCGATTCGGGTACTTTTTGCAAAAATGTGTGCTATCATAACCATCGTCCGGCCGTCCCTCGACGTGGTGTACGCCATCTGTAGGCAGCGCTTGTCCCCATGCGTGCATGGTTTGTGAAGTGACGACGCAGACTGCCTAGAACAGGTTTTTGTTTCTTTTCTTTTGAGCGAGGTAAGTCCATTCCTTGTTGAATAAAAGGTTGAAAAAGCGCAAACAAACGGGGACAAAGAAAGAAACATGGACGACAGGACAGGCGCTTCTGCGTGCGTCACCAATGTGGTTTACGAGATTCCCTTTACTTGTGGCAGAGTCTACATTGGCCAGACTGGGTGCTGCTTCAATGATAGAGCACGAGAACATAATCTGTATGTGCGCAACAACGCGGGGGCCATCTTGCTGACCATTGTAGGCGATGTGGGTGTAAACCTGACCCGACTGGCATAAAGTTCTTAAGAAAGGCAAAAGAAAAACGGAAAGAGATTATAGACGCATTCTACATAAAAAAGAAAGAAAACAATTGCATCAGCGCTCCGTCTGTGTATTTTCTTCAGATTAAGACTGTGTTTCCGGAAAGCTGGCTCTGATTGTGGCGATTGAATGCGATGTGGTTTGGGCAATGTGTATATATAAAGGTGACAATGGTGTTATTAAAAACCAGTTACATTAAAATAAAAGGAAGCGCATGTCCTGTCGTTTGTGTCTCTTCACTGTCCCCATTTGTTTGCGCTTTTTTAACCCTTTATTCAGTAATCGACCAGCTAGCCCAAACCCAAGTTTTAATGCACAATTTCTTGTTTTTATTCACTGTCAACTTTCATCACCTGCTTGCACCTCAGTAGTAAAATACAGTGTGATACATTGAGAAACCGATTTCTGTGGGAAGTCTAAAGTGTTTTAAAAGCGGTAGTTTTTGGGCTGTAGTTTTCGCAACCAACGATTTACACAGGATTAAAACCCTCCAAACAGACCCTAGTTTATGGAAAGACAGCATGTTTCGCCATATTTGCGTTAAAAAAAGAAAAGATAAGACTAGTTTGATTATGTTGACAAAGAATGGGGAGCACAGAATGTGTTGTGAACAAGCTGGGCACATGCTATGTGTGTGGTCGACGTCACGTGACGTTAAGCTGTTATGTGACGTCATAACGTTACACGAAGTCCTGATGTCACTGTCCTGCGTGATAGTTTTGTCGTAGAATTCGAATGACGAAACATATCTGGTGTTACAAGAAATACAACATGCAAAAACGCGAGAAAACAAAGCAGGCTTACCCGCACCAAAACCACAATGCCGCGGCAAATGGGTCAGAAACACCAGCGGGAAACGAGGCGTACTGACGCGAGCAAAGAGGCAGACTTTTGAACCCAGACCAACGACCCTAACCCGGGCCACGAGTGCACCGATGCGAGACCATTTGCTCGGGTGGGAAGTGAAGGAGCGCCAGAGAGCAAGCATGAACACGTGATGTGGTTTCTCCCAGTCCTCTTTTGAGGAGTGAAAGCCTTTCATCGGAGACACCAGAGCAGAGGAATGCGAGGCCCTCGATTTAAGCGCCACAATGCGTGGACAGCGCGCTTGAAGAACGTAAAAAACAAGAAAGCGTGGCCGTCGATTGCGTCGCGCAGGGGGACAGCCGCCGCGCTGCTGGGAGGGGTGGACCCACCTTGTTGATGACCGTGACCGTCTCGTTCGCCCAGATAGTGATCTCGCCAGCCGCCTGGGGCTCGAAGTCGTACAGGGCCCGAGCCTGCAAAAGCGACGTCAAGAATGCAGCCGCTCACCGAGGGACCGGCCCGAGACCGTTGGACCGTGTGATCGACGCCTCCGAGCGATCGAGCAACGGCCACGGGCAGCGTGTGCGCGGAAACGTCGCGTGTTTCGTGTCGACAGCTGGTGACTAATGCGTCGGACCAAGGGTCGCGTCACGGGAACGTCCGACGGCTGGACGGCGAGTGGACCCGTGAGGCGGAAATTGCGAGCGCGGCTAGAGAGACCTTTGTCACCTGCCAGCCTTGGGCGTCCATGCTGGAGAAGGCGGGGATGGTCGCGGCGTGTCCTCAGTCAGTGCACCCTCACGGCTGGCGACGTCATCCGTTCTTTCGCCCCAAAGTTAAGCCCGATCGAGGAAGAAATCAGCCCACTCATCACAAGAACCCCGGGCGCACCCACCCCCTTGTCCGTCGTCAGCCGTTCACGGCAGTCCCGCAGCACGACGCACATTCATCTATAAATAAAAGCCTCCTAATAAAAATATTGAATCGATTAAAAATTAACTAAATTTTATTTTAGAGCGTATAAAGCTTCAATAGTGATAAAACAAGCGACTATTTAGTATAGATGCTCCGACAGCACCGATCCGCTTATTTTGTTTCCCGCCAAATGTTTTCGAGGGCTCGTGGGGTCCGTGTACGGTGGTTGCGTCGGCTGTGTTCGGTGTGATTTGCGTTGTTGTGCGAACTGCTCTGGACACGAGGTACGCGCGTTGGCGGACTCGAGCTCGCTCCTGTGTCGCTAAAGCTGGTCTCAACGGTTGTTCCGTGCACGGCTACGCGTGCGCCGGGCATGCCCCGCTGACGCGTCGTCTCGGGCAAGCGAGTCCGCCTCTGGCCGCTGCAGCAGCCGCCCGGCTGACAGTGCCTGCTCGCTGGGCTCAGGATGGCCAAAGTGCACGTGTGCAACGTGGTCGTTCTCGACAACCCGTCGCTGTTCCTCAACCCGTTTCAGTTCGAGATCACCTTCGAGTGCATCGAGGACCTAAAGGAGGGTAGGTAACCACCGCGTCTGGCGCCCCGCGGCTCGCCCTGAAGGCGGCTGCATCCCCCTCTTTGCCCAGATCTCGAGTGGAAGATCATCTACGTGGGCTCCGCAGAGAGCGAGGACTACGACCAGATCCTGGATACGGTGTACGTGGGGCCGGTGCCGGAGGGCAGGCACATGTTCGTCTTCCAGGTGCGTTCCCTTGCGTCCGACGCCGCTGCCTCGCGGTTACAACCCGGCGTCGGTGAGCGACAGGCTCTTCGGGCGTGCTCAGTCTCCGATTGCCATACCTACGCCGTTCCGGATAGAAGACTCACGAACGGGAGCAAGTAGAGTTTCCGCAGAGAGCCACTGCCGGCTCCCGCGGACACAGTAGCGCTCCGGGCGCGCGCTTCCGCTTTTTTAACCGGGTAATTTTGCCCACCATTTTGTTGTGGTTATGTCTGGCGCGTGTCGAAAGCGATAGCAAGATTTCACATGGTGCCATAAACTGCGAATGCTCAGAAGTGAGCTTTGGAAGTAGCCGACGTTGACATGACAACAAAATGGCGGATTTGCGTCATGTGAAGAAAGTCATGAGCTCGGGCTGTCTGCTATTGCATTCAACTTGTAGCGTTCGGCCCGCTTCAAGACGAGGCAATATCTTCAAAAATGGCGATTTGTGCTAGTTGGTTCATTATCACGTCCAAAGTGCCGAAACTACGCAAGGACATTAAGAGGGAGGACAAAAAGAGGGCGCACTCGCAACCAACATTTATTGAAAACCCATCTTTTGTATATTCATAGTGAAATATAGGGTGTCTGAAATGCCCAGGCTCCATCAAAAGTGGGCCTGTAAAATCGGCGCCTGCATATAGCTGTCTAAACCTTTCGTCAAAGGTGTATTTCACAGGTCGGTTGTATCTTGTAAAATTACAACGCGTAGCTCTCTTTGTAGAAAATATAGGGCCACAAATCTTTCCAGGGTCATCGGCAACGCAGACGATCGTGTCAAGTGGCTGGGCACATTTGGCCGTGGTTTGTTACAATGAACATAATCTTTTTGTAATGTGCCTTTGGTTTTAAAAATAAACGCGGACAGTGAAGCAAAACTTGAGGGAACAAAAATTAAAAAAAACACATTTGCATAAATAATCACATTTTTGCTGCCAACAGATTTTGTCTGCATGTCGTCTGCTTCCTTTCGCTGGTCGGCTACGCTTTTCGACGCTGCTCCTGATGCCTTCTGTCAATGTGTGTGCCAAGCGCGCACCATCACTCCACTCGGTTGTCGCCGTCCGCCGTTGACCTTCGCAATCGCAAGTTATTTGGCCCTGTTTTTCATGAAAAGGGAGCTATGCTTTGTAATTTTGCATGATAAAACAGACCTGTGAAAAACCTTGACCAAAAGTTTTAGATAGAGCCTAGGTATTTCAGATACCTTGCATATAGTCCCTCGTACGTGTGACCGCCCCTTCCGCAAAAAAGCATATTGTTTCGCCGATAATGACACAGTGTGCCGCTGATACAATCTATGCCTTTTTCTTTTATTTCGAATGCCTCGTGAAGCTTCCTAGATATCAGTTTGGGATAGCTAGCCAAAATTCCGTCTGTTTCCTTCGTGCGTGCCTCTTCACGTTCCTCTAAATTGCCGGTTTGAGAGTTTCCTTGCAGGGAGGCATGGGAGTGGGGGCAGCCCTTGGAGCAAGGAGGCTATAGTGACATCACCTAAATAGTTAAAGTCACTGTAATGGCACTTTGATGTCACCACAGTGAGGTCAAGCGCACACAGGTTGGACACGGCTGGGGCTTGCGTCCGGTCAATGTGTGATGGACTCTCAGCGTTAGGTCTCAGGCCCAGTTGCTTAGTTGGTGCCATCCGAGTGTGATGACGTAAGTTGGAGGTAGAGAAGACTGTTCAGAGGCTTTCAATATTCCAGGTGTTGGTTATAGTCCGTGACAGGTTAGAAACCAAATGGAAGCTCCGCCTCCAGCACATGCTCGGTGCATTCCGGTGGGCTTTGGCTGCGCGTGCGACCAAGTGTTATCAAAAGCAGAAAGCTTGTGCCAGAGGCAGGGCATCAACTGGGTTCTTAAAGGCCAATGTACAACCTCTGTTTTCTGCAGGGAAAATAATCCTTTGAGCGCTTTCCGAAGGGAAAATAATCCTCCGAGCCAAACTGGGACAAGGTCAAAAGTGGAAAGCGCAAAGTGTACGTCGGTGGAAAGCGCAAGTGTACGTCGGCTTTCAAGGTCTTGGAGTTTTTCCCTTACTTTAACTAAACCCAAGAAAACGACGCAGGCCAAGTTACTTGGTTTTTGTGCTAATTTCAAATATCTGGTAATTTTGTTAGTCAAGAGGAGATTAGTCCTTAAAGTCTTCAAGAATGACCAGCCTTCACTTTCAAAAACAATACAGAAGGAAAAAAACAAGAGCTGCTCAACAAGAAATTTTGTTTGCATGGCCAAAGACTACAAAGTATAAAGAATACAGTGTTAAGAGTACCCTTGAGATAAAACTATTCTTAGTGTAATTTTACAACCTATTGATGTTCAGAGTTCTATGTGTGGCTCCCAAGTAACAAAAGAATAGGTAGATTGAAAAAAATTTCCTAGACCTACAGGTATACTCAAAAGTCTGCCCCTCAGATTATGCACCTCTCACATTAAGCTACATGTTGCAAAGAAAGTTATATTTCTGTGTGCCCTAAATGCTGAAATTTCTCCTGAAAATTGGCAGGGAGTTCCAATCCTGTGTGTTGGAGAAAGCAATGTTTTAAAGTCAACTTCATTGCAAATTCAGCCCACATAGATATTATCAATTTATATACAGTATAACAACAGATCCGGTTACAGCAGGCATTCGGTGTACCATAGCCAATTGTGAAGTTTGGTTGGTCTTGCTATCTATGCCGTTGAGCCAACTTTGCTTATTACAGATTTTGTTATAACTTGCATTTGGAAATAATGGACTATGTTAGGGAGTTTCTAAGTACTTTACCGTCCCAATATAGCAGACTCTCCGACAGCAGCCATTATTTCGGACATTAGACGGTTTCGGTTCGATAGCGGTGGCATCCATCTTGTGAACTTGTGTCATCATGTTCGGTGGCTTGCGTCCCTCGTATAACCGAAAGCACTACCTTTCAAAGTTCAGAAGCTTCAACAGACTCAAGTTTAGTCCACGTCCAAGTCAGTAGTAAGAGTGTCTGCGTTCTGCATACTCCATTTACAACATGTCAAAATCTTCATTACTATCGAGGTCTGTTGTAATGAGTTTATACTGTATAGCTCAGACATTCATACATAGAATTAGGCACTTTAGATTCAGAAGAGCAATAGCTTTAGATTTCACAATCGCCATTTTCAAATGAACGACATTTTAGGGATTTTTTGGCGCCGAAGGCCCATGTCTATTCCTTAACCTGTTGCCGACTATATCGTGAAATACCAGGCATCCACCCATTCCACAATAAGTGCCCAACCATCAATTTTGTAACATTTTAAAAATGCACAAAGGACATATCTTTACCTATTGTTGACTAAGGGGTGCCCATCCCTCAGTTTTACATGATTATCTCCAAATTTTTAGTGGGCGCTTGCTCGGAATTGTAAGGCTCCGCTGAGCTGCCTTGATTTGGTGTCCCTTTCATTGTACCTACCTTTTGTCCTGATTGTTTATGCTTGGCCCCTAGCTTACATAAGCTCCTTCCCCTCTCTCCACCATGTGGCACCAGTTCTTTGTCCGGTTCAAACTTGGGGAGGGGGGACAGGGAACTGGATCATGATATTGTTAGGTTTGTCTCTCTGCTCACACATAGAGCGTTCAAGGCTATTCTTTTTCTTTCACGAGCCCATTACATACACCTCTTCGTTTTCCTGTCTAAATTCACTCTGAAAGCAATACTTTGCCGATTAATTTGCACAGAGCAACCGAGGCCGACTGTCCATAACCACTCTTCTCGCATAGTTTGGTTTCAAAGTTTGGAAAACTGACTGGAGTCTCGTGTTTTATTTTGTATGACCCTGACAACCTTTGGTTTCTGAATTGTTTGCGGCAGCTCACTCACTTGGCTAATGTAGGCTATTTGAAGGACCTTCTAGAAGTGTCCTTTCCTTGTTGTTTCTTCTCATTTTTCGAAAGGTAGTGACAGCAGTTGAAAACTTAACTTCCCACATGAATCGAAGAGAAATTATGTTTCGGTCAAACTCGTCACGTATAACTGTAGGAGGCGCGATGTGCGCATTTCCGCTTTCTTCAACTGCACGCACACCGCCTCTGGTACCATCTTGGTTTATTTTCGGTTCGAGAGCTTCGCCAATGAGGGATCGTCTTAGTTTGAGTTAGAGTAACTGTATATGCTCCGCTTGTGGAGTGGAGTATTGCAGTGGTCTCCGATTTTGTCCTCCAAGTATTGTGGAAAGTGCCTGTTGGTCTTGTAAGAGACGCAACATGCGCGATTACACGTGGCGGCATTGCAGTGCACACACGTCGTCTGCTCCACATTGTCTTTTGCATCAAAGTTCTGAAACAGGGGTCTCCAAACAACGGCCCGTGGAAGCCTTCCCACCGGCCCGCGATCCGTTTCCAGCAGGTGCCCGCTGCTACTGGAGCAAAAATATGCGCGTGTGTACGAACGGCCTCCTGATGCTCGCCAAACACTTTGTGTCCGTGCTGATTCTTATCCTTTGATTCTGTGCCATATTTATTGCTCATTGTCACCACTTGCATCGCCACTCTTAGTCCCCTGTTTAATGTCTGCGTAACTGCGTTGAAAGTAGTTTGCGTTCTCATGTATATTGTACTTTTTGCCCTGTGCCAAACGTATTACCATGCCCCTGTGCACTTGAGGGCCAATTTGGATGCGCCGGAAACTCCTAGGCAAAGCGCCGCCCCACGGATCCCGGCCGAGGTGCCCGCAATCTGACGGAGGCTCGTCGTGGCGAAGAAGCGCAATTGAGATTTCGGTCGCATGTGGAAAGATCCCCAGGCAATCCAAATTAATCCTCTGCTGCGGCACGCCAAATGTCCGTCGTCGCTGTGGCAGTTAAAACCCCCAAATTTGCTTGTGAAGAATGCCAACTGAATGTAGGAAGACAGATATAGAGAGAGAAAAAAGGAAAAACACACTGCTGCTATGTTTTTTTTCTTTTTTTCTGTCTCTTCATCTATTTTCCTACAAGCAGCTGGCATCTTTCATAAGCATGAATCGCAAACTAGCTCGGCTACAAGCGCCCCGAATTTGGTTTGGCTTAGAAACAGTAGGTACGCCGGTCGAAGATGCATTCCGGACACCGTGAGAGTGGAGGGCCCGTTTTCCTGAGGAGAGCTGTTGGGGCAATGCAGGCGGACCCGCCGGACCCGAGCAAGATCCCTGTGCAGGACGCAGTGGGGGTGACGGTGGTGCTGCTTACCTGCTCCTACCGGGGCCGGGAGTTTATCCGGGTGGGGTACTACGTGAACAACGAATACGCCGACCCCGACCTGAAGGAGAACCCGCCCTCCTCCCCGCACTTTGACCGGGTATGTGGCATCTCCCTCTTCCCCCAATCTTTTGGGCGGTGACTTGTGCCTCGAGAGCCGCCCTTGCCGCGGGTGGTCACAGACTCGTTGATCTCGACGAACCCCTTTCTTTTTCGATTAATTGCCGAGGAACCCTTCCCGATCTCGGCATTGATGGAATCACACCGACGCCGGGGCTTGTGAACTTTTCGGCAACGATGCACGTGCAGGGAAGTGTTTGGTCCGAGGTTGTCCGGGAGCTTTAGTTTCCCCGCTAAGTTTGGCGAAAATTTATATCACTTGACCTGCGCACCGAGTCAATGTCCTTGCTAAATTGATAAAGATATGGGTTCATCACTCCCCAAAACTACCGTTTAATGTCTTCCGAATAAATTAAAATGATCACTCCGTAAATATGTCATTTCATGCATTATAAAACTTTGTAGATAAAGGTTTGTGTACATTTTTTTATCTGTCATGTTAGGACACGTACGAGGGTCGTTTGATAGGTATGTTAAAAAAAGCAAGGTAAACTCCACTGATTTCTTTTTTTTCTCCAAAGTTTATTTTATTTTTCAACATACCGTATTTACTCGCAGAATGAACGCACTCGCGTAATGAACGCACCCCCCAAGTCGGCTCTCAATATTGCGACTTTTTTTTTTCACTCGCGTAATAAGCGCACCCCCAACTCGGACGTCAAAATTTTGACCCCCTCCCTCCATGCGCGCGAAATGATGAAATGAACGCACTTTACTATCCTGGTGCAGCGAGGTCGCGAATGCATGGGCAGCGTGAGCGAACAAAACGCCTTGTAAAAGGCGTTAAAAAAAAAAAAAAGATCCAACAAAAACAAAAAAAAACACTTTTTTTTTTGCATTGTGCAGTCTGGATTTTGTGTTGCGCGCCGCGCGCAGGGTTAAGAAAGAGAAGCGGAGAAGCCCTCGCATCAGCAAGCAAAACAAAACAGCTTGCAAAAAACAACAAAAAAATTTTTTTTTTTTTGCACAGCCCAGTTTGTTTTGGTGTTGCGCGCCTCGCGCAAGAAGATAGGAAAGAGAAGCGGTGAAGCCCTCGCCTAAGCAAAGCAAAACAACTTGCGAAAGACGTCACAAAAAAAAAAATCCACGGAATTAAGAGAAAAAAAAACTTTAAGAAAAGCTTTTTTTTTTTTCTTCGCACGACGCAGTGTGGAGATAAGAAAGAAAAGCAGAGAAGCCCTCGCCCAAGCAAAGCGCACATAATGAAGATCCTGCCCTCGCCTCCTCCTCGCACTTTGGAAAGAGAAGCGAGAAGCCCTCGAAATGAACACACTTTTTTATCCTGGCGCAGCGAGGTCGCAAAAGCATGGGCAGCGTGGGTAAACAAAACAACTTGCGAAAGACGGGGGAAAAAAAACAAACAAACACGGAAGCAAAAAAAAAACATGGAGAGGGGCTTTTTTTTTTTGCGCATCGTAGTTTGGCTTTGGAGTCGCCGTGCCGTGCGCAAAGAGATAAGTTAGGTCGATTTTTGCGGGATAAAGGTCCAGGTCCGTTCATTATGCGAGTAAATACGAGCGCAAAATTTACCTCGCCTAATGAACGCACCCCCAACTTTGCCTGTTCGATTTTTCGGAAAAAAAGTGTGTTCATTCTGCGAGTAAATACGGTAGTCTCCCATTGAGGGCTACACCCTTAGTCCAGTGAGTTTCGACTTTTCATTCCGTCGGGAAAATAGGCTTTTTCAAAGCCTGCAAAATATGCAATGGCGGCGGAGATGGCGTCCTCTTTCGAAGAAAAGTTTTTCCCACTGAGCCACATTTTTATATCTGGATAACAAGTCTCACGGGGCCAAGTCCGGGGAATAGGGGTGATGAGGAATCAGTTCAAAGCCCAATTCGTGCAGTTTTGCCATTGCGACGGTCGGTTTGTGGGCTGCGCATTGTCCCGGGGAAAAAGCACTCTTTTGTGCACCAATCTTTACCGTTCTTCTTTTAGACAATCTAATAACGATGCACAATAGGCCGCTGTTATTGCTTTACCTTTCTTAATAGTTCTTCTTTTAGACCAGTGGTCTCAAACTCATAAAAGTGTGGGGGCCAGATAGCCCACACCTGGAACAGGGTGTCTAGCGACCGGGAAAACCGGGAATTGTCAGGGAAATTTTAATTGTCCGGGAAAAATCAGGGAATTGTCAGGGAAATTTTCAAAAAGCGAGCCCAGTCAGGGAAAATGAGCCGGAAACGCCATCGACTTCCCTGAGCAAAGGCTCGACGACTGGGGGGCAGAAAAATAGGCAATAAATTCTGCTTAGTGAGTCGCGGGCTCTGCTCACCCGATGTAGTGTGTGCTACCCGATGCAGAGGGAACAGCCGACAAATTCAGTCCAAGCCATGCATTGAATTGGATTGGATTAAGGGCACGACAGTAGGCTAAATCCAGTTAAAGCCACTAGATTTAGTAACAAATGGGAAAGCCGCAGACCGCGATTCAATCCAATCCGATGCGAAAGTATCCGAAAGTGCGCGTCACAGTGGTGCGCATCTGGCGGCCATCGCGGCCCGTTGAGCGTCGTGTTTCCGGAAGTGACTTCTTCGTTGACGATGTCGGCGGCAAGAAAGTGCTTGTTTAATCCAGACTGGACGAATCTGAATATATCGGAAAATGCAAGTTGGATTAAGCCCGTGCAAAGTGATCCTCACGGTGCTGAGTGCTCAATGTGCCGCAAAATGTTTTCTTTGAGTAACATGGGAAACACGGCAGTTTCCAGTCACGCATCGAGCAAAAAGCACCTTGCTGCTTAGAAGTCACAGTCAATCCGCTCCCAATCTGGACTTCTGTCATTTTTTACGGCAGCAACGAACGTTTCGGTTGGATGTAGCGGAGACCGCACATGTGCCCCTGAGGAGCCTGCAGCCACCACAACAAGTGTGAAGACGTTGATGGCGGCTTTCTACTGAAGAGCGCTGTGACAAAGGCCGAAATAATTTGGTGCTTAAACTCGATAGCGATTCACGGATCCCTTCGTTCTACAGCAGCATCGGCCTCAGTCGTCCCTCTCATGTTTCCCGCGTGGGAAGTTGCTGCAAAACTTCAGTTAGCGAAGGACAAGGTAGGATATACCGTCTGCCATGGTATTGTGCCCTACTTTCGGAATAATCTGTTATCAAGCCTCGCCAGTGTGCATTTCGTAGTTGTTTCGTTTGACGAGTCTCTCAACAAAGTGACTCAGAAGCAACAGATGGATGTGCGTGTCGAATATTGGGACGACACTACCAATGGCACTGTTGAAGGCGCAGTACCTCACTTCATGCTTCAGGGCCACACCTGTGCGGGCGTGGACGCCTCTACAGTGGTCAGGGAATTTCACCTGAAATTGTCAGGGAAAACCTGGAAAAGTCGGGGAATTTCAAGATAATATTTTGCTAGACACCCTGCTGGAAGGTTGAGGGGCCAACGGAAGATGGGCCGGAGAGGGAGAGGGAAAATAGGGGTGTAGGACTCCTTTGGGCCCCGACCTGATGTGATAACAATTAAAATGACACCACCTCGCCAGCATGCTGACATTTTTAATAAAACAAGCAAGCAAGTACACTGTGGTTCCCGTTGCTTATTTCACCCTAGAATTACTGAAGCTCAGCGTTTCTCGGAAGAAAATTAATCAAATAATTCAACAGTTCTTCCTTTTTTTGCAATTTTTGTTATTACAATCTGAACAAATGCTTGCCTTTAATGGTGATATTTTTTAAAGCGAGTCCCGAGTTTTTAGTGTTATCTTTGGCAGTTGCTCCTGCTAATCGAGCGTTCCCACAGCCGAGATGCATCTTTCAACAAAGAGCTGGCTCTTGCAGCCTAGTAAGCGGAATTGTAGTACATTACAAAAAGCTGGGAAGCAAAAGCGAAACAAAGGGCACATGAACATAGATAGTGTTCCAACAATAGATAATGTGGACACGTTAAAAGAGCATATTTTTCACGCGAAAATGAATCGGCGAGATGAGATCACTATAGCACATGTCATTTCTAGTCCGTAAGAACCGGGACTCGTAGCCGGTTGCCTGCGGGCCACGTCCCAGCTAGTCGCGAGCCTCGTGCTTGAGGCCCCTGTTTTAGATGATCTAATAACGATGCACAATAGGCCCCTGTTATTGTTTTACCTTTCTCCACGTAGTCGAGCCAGATAATTCCTTGGGTATACCTAAAAGCATTGGCCATCACTTTGCCAGCTGACAAGGTGATCTTCACCTTCTTCGTTGCACTCTCCCCAGTCGTTGTTCACTGGTTTGACTGCTGCTTCGACTCTGGTGTCCGGTGGTAGATCCAAGTTTCATCCACAGTCACGAATGGGTGTCAGAAATACTTTGGATTGCCATTCAACGTCACCAAACACTGCATGGAAGTGTCCTTCCTGGCACGTTTTTGGCCGACAGTAAGCAGTTTTGGCACCCATCGGGTACACACCTTTTTCGTGTCCAATATTCCGTGCAGGATGTTGTGAACACGTTCAGTTGAGATGCCAATAGTTTCAGCGACCTCGCACGCTTTCACTCGACGGTCTTCTAAAATGATGCAGTTAATTTTCAATGATTTCCTTCCTGGTGACCTCAACTGGGCGTCTGGAGCGCGCTTCATCTTCTGTGGATGTACGGTCACATTGAAAATCATTGATCCAAAAATAGACAGTCTTCAACGCTGGTGCAAAACACCCGTGAACTTCGTCCGACTCGGCTTTGATCTGCATTGCAGTCCACTTTCTTAAATAAAAATGTCTAATCAGCGACGTAAAACTCCGTTTTTTTTTCCGTGGTAGCTGACGAAGTATTTGCTTCAAACATTGCTTGAGCCACATGTCACATGTGGCTGAAATTAGGCCTGAGCTAGTTTAAAGAACCATAGTTGCCAGTCATAATATCATCACATAAATTGTAGCACCATCTCGTGAAAATTTACCAAACTTGTCAAACAACCCTTGTATGTCCACAAGACTAACTTTCCTGTAGAAGAAGTTTATAGCGCAATATTTATGTAGCAAAACTGATCCGAGCTATTTTGAAGCGCGCTTTTATTTATACTTCGTTTTACTATAACTTGGCGAACTGTAAGGGCTACGACCCCGCGACCCAATAGGAATGTTGGAGCAAGGCACGTGACCCCCACGTCACTGAGCCAAATGCAAGGCGCAGAGAAAACGGCTGTCGCCTGCTGGCCAAAAGTCGTCTGCTGCGAAACCAGCCAGATTTGGATGAACGTGCTCCACTGCGACATTGCCGTCCGCTGGAGTAGCGAGCTCTCTGGGAACAGTTCGTGAGAACCACAAGCTCAATTTACCTGCGAATCTGGCGGGTGGTTATGCCAGGGTTGCTTTTTGAGCAGAAGCGGTGATTACACGGCTGCAATAACCAATGACCAAGGTGCTACAAGGAAAAAATAATCTGGAGTGAATACGGATGTGGCATTACTTTTTCAATTTAAATATAATTGAAAATCGTATATTTGTGAAAATTTTTCTTATTTTTTTATATTCTCAGTAGAGATAGAATCACGCGCAGGCCACCGTGGCTTCCTGTGATTCACGGCCATGGAATGTGATCACGTGCCTTACTTCAACACTCTGATTGGGTCGGGAGAGCTGCAGCCTCCACAGTTTGTAAAGTTATCATGAAACAGAGTTTAGCGGTCTACATCTCGAAATGGAAGCACAATTCGGGATTGCTGTAAGCTCAAAATGTATCTTGCAACGTGCTGTACCCAACTTTATTTTCGTGTGCTCGATATTTCACGGGTTTTGTGTGGATATCAGGGATATGTTGCGGGTATAAACTTTCACGAATGAGAGTAGTATGCCGTATCTCTCTCTCTTCCTCTTCTCACAGGAGTGGGTCTCTGAGCTACTCCCTCCAGAAGGAAGGTCTCCCTCTTTCTCGAATGGAGAGGAGGATTGAGGCAGTTTTCTCCTTTCTGGCTGCTCGTCGGCTTTTAAGTCGAAAAAATATGTGCTCATGAATTACCGTGTACAATAAAAATTGAGACAAAAATGAAGAAAGCACTTTCTGCCAAAAGTTTATTTTGCAACATAGAAGGTTTTTTTTTTTTTTTAAGCTTAACAGAGTTGTTTCAAAAAAGTTGTGAATGCTACACCTATGTGGTTTGTGCGGATGAGTTATATGACCAGGGGGATTAGTATACACCAACTCATGTTTACAAACAAACCGGAGCGCCCCTAGCGGACGCCACCGGCGCCGCGCATGCGCGGTGGGGGTGTGGGCAACAAGCTCGCCGTCGCCCATAAACAAACCATTGAAATGCGATGTTATCGGCGTCGGTGTGAGTCCCCCTGCCCTTTATCGGTTTCGAATTGTTGATTTTACGTCTTCCTGGCAATGTCTGACTACATGAGCGGCGTCAGCGAAATTAACGAGGCTCGTTACACCGCAAAACTTCGCGTGAATAATCTGACATGCGGCGATTCATTCCGCGTGGACGCCGCAGAATGTACGCTAAAGTGTGATTCACATGATGAGATTTCGCTCGCAATTTTCAGTCGCGACGTCGCTTGGGCTGCAAAAGCGTGAACCGCAGCTGAGATGGTCGACGTCGGTACTGAAAATCGCAAGCAGAATCGGACGAAGTGAATCAGGCATAACAAGTCGGTGATGGCCGCTGGTAACAATAATCAACATCTTCTTGTATCTACTGTTTACGTCGAGACTGCTTACCAACCTTCAAACTAAAGTCTTTTGAGGCCTGCACTTACTTCTTATCGCAAGTACCGGGCCAACATTTGGTCTACGGGCCGGTGTCGTCTAAAAGAGCAGACGACAAGCAGAAGCTTTTGAAAGAGCAGACGACAGTTCGAACGATCAGACGGCCGTTCGAACTTCAAGACGCACTGAACGTAGTCCGCATGTGGGCCGTACAACTTGACGGTTTTCCGGCGTTCATGTTGGAACAAAACAAATAAATCTGATGACCAAAAGTATCCGTGAATTCAACCCAAAGTGCTTCCCGCCCAAGCAATTGTGGTCCGGCGGCGTCTAATTTACCACATTTTTACGTTCTCAGACAAACCGAGAACATGAAAACTGATCTTCAAACCTTTCTCGACTCTTTTGGCACAGCCCCAGTCGCGGCGGTTTGACGAAAAGGCAGGTTTTCGTCAGGTTCCCTTCAAAACAACGCAGGAATACACGCCTCACATGGGGCCTTCCGCCCACAGCCCCAGACCGGAAGTGCGACCGACGCGCCACCACCGCGCCGTGGCGTAACAGAGATGAGTTCGTGTATAGGGAGCTAATCGTAGTGATCAGTTGGCGGATTAATTAAAATCGGTTAATTAACTTTTGAATGCGTGGAAATTAGGTTCCAAATAAAAACTTGCTAAGTGTCATCAAAAACCATTATATCAACTCTTTTTAGAAGAATATAAGGCAGGGGCAGCACTTTCCGGCATTCCATAAAAATGCTTCATTGGGACACGTTTCTGGGTGTGGGTTTCTTATTGGAGCGCATTTTTGCGACTGTGGTCCTGACTCCAGCAACCGAGACGTGCAACACACGTGCACCAAACTTTCCACCATCCGCAGGCACAAAGATGTGCTCCAATAAGAAGCCAAAACCTAGAAACGCATCCAAACTGAGCGGTATTTCAGAATGCTGTAAGATGTTGCCCTGCCTTATATCTTCCTAAAAAGAGTTGATTTAGTGGTTTTCAATGATGCTCAGCAATTTTCTAATTGGAACCATATGTCTATTTTTGATAATTAAGCAGTTCATTAACATTATACTAAATTAGCCGGCTGATCATTACATTTAGCCCCCTATGCTACGTCCCCCCGGCTGTATAACTCACCTGCACAAACTGCATAAGTGTAGCTTTCATGGCTCTTTCTAAACAAAATTGTTGAGCTTAAAAAAAACATTAAAAAAACTGTGTTTTATTTAGACAGAAATGTTTTTCGGGTTGAGGTCCCGTTAAGTGTTCCAATTGCGTATGCCGCGTCAATGTCTCGGGGGCCGCCCTGTTACCGTGCAGTTGCAGCGCAACATCCTGGCCACAAACCCCCGGGTGACCCGCTTCAAGATCGACTGGGACGACAACCCCGGCGTGGACAGCGTGGCCACAGACGCGTCCTCCTCTGCCGCCGTGACCGAAGACAACAGCATCGGTCCCCTGCTGAGGGCCCCGCTGCTGCTCAACGACAGCAGCCACAGCATGGAGGTGGCCTGAGCTGCCGAGGGGACTCCAAGGGAGGGCCGTGCGCCCCAGGACTTTCTCGCGGGCCTTTTTCCGTCCCGCAGCCTCGTGTACTTTTTACTGGACGTCCGTCGCCTTTGTGAAATGAAGTGTTCTTTGGTACAACTTGCGTGAGCCTTCATTCGACCATTGGCATGCGTGTGACCGAAACGCTCTGCCCTTGGAAGTATTCATCGAAAGGCGGCGACTTCCCTGTTTGCTCGTGAGTCTTGGGTTGCAAACCGGTTTTGTGTGGGGTGTGTTAACGACGTGAGTGTCTCGCCGTGTCACTTTTTGTGACTTTGCGCTTTCCATGTTTCTCCCTACCCAATGGGTGCGTTCAGTAGCGGCTCCCTCAGCTCCGAACGGAGTGACTCGAGTCGGAGCCCTTGGAGCGCCTGAAGCGAGTAACTGTACACATCAGCGCTGCTATTCGAAGCTATCCACTGCGATCGAGCCCTTCACAGGGCGGTGCAAAGGCTGCTTCTGTTATAAAACGGACAGAAATGTCGTCAGCACACGCAAAATATGGAGCTCAGCGAACCTCTGCCGCCGGTTGCGATACTTTTATACGGCCATACATTTTTCTGCCCTCCGTTACGACCTTCCTATAAAATGTATTCGTATACACACGGGAAGTTCGGCCGCGCTCGGCGATCAAGGTTTTGTCTGCCAAAGCGAGCGTCAGCCAGCATACACCTTGATTTAGCTATGCAAACAAAACATTAATCGGGATCATGCTCTGCGTGAATGTCCAACCGGCTACCAAAGTCGTGTTCCTACCCTGCCTTGCTCTGTTCAACGCGGACAGGACTATCGTCGATATTCGCCGAGTTTCCGTGCAACGGCGATCAAGACACGGCATCAAATGAACGTTTACGTTGTTTATTAGCATCTTCAAAACAAAATACGATCCAATGCATTTTCCGAAAAGAGTTTTACCTGGAAAAGAAATTCGAACCCGTTATTTGCCTTACGTTTCTTTTTTCTCTTTTAGCGCCGGAACTTCGTCGCGATCCGGAACTACGTCATGGTGCGCTCCTTTCAGTTTTCATGCAGTCTCCAGAGACGGTGCACGAGAGCCTGACTCCGAAAACTTGGAGTAACGTGCACCGGAAGTCGGTTTTGCCATCTAGTGGAAGGAGCGCTGACTCCTTGACTCCTGGAGCTGCTACTGAATGCACCCAATGCGTCTACCTCCTTCGTTATGTTCACCGTTTCACCTTGCGTCTGATTGCGACAGACGTTACGAGCCATCTCAACCAATCCATGTCTGTGAACATAGCATCTGATATGCTCTGCGTGTGACTGTACTCCCTCCAAGATCACGTGACACTCGCAGGACCTCAGTCTTGCTTGCAGGATTCGGTTGCGCCCCTAGCGGCTAACTTTAGAACTATACCCTCGAGGACGGCAAAAATCGACGCGTCGCTCGGCTGACATATTCGAAGGCTGCGTCGACGTTCGGCTGGGGCTTGTGTTCTGCTGTTGCCCCGAAGGGGCTCTTTTGTAGCCACTTCCGTTTGCGTGAACAATCCGACGTGCATGTCACCAGCCCCTGCTCCGAATGCCGAAGAGGGTTGGGCTCGCATCCTCCAACTGCTGATTTTGGGAGAGACCTGTCCTGGTCGTGTTCCGCCTATCGGCGCTATGTTAACACTTTATGTTACACTTTGCTCTGCACTCTGTCGAGGAAGATGACACATAGATTCATGAGCGACCATGGTAGGTTTTCAAGTGAGATCTCGTGCCAGCACTAGTGGTAACCCCGTGAGCCTTACCCAGGTAACCCTCACGGGGGTTACCCTCACGAGGTAACCCTCGTGACCTCACATGTCCCACAATGCAACGTGCGGTTATGCCGGGGGTAACCCTTACGGGGGTTACTCTCACGAGGTGACCCTCGTGAAGTAACATGCGTTGTCACATGTCCCATAATGGAACGGGGGTTTACGCCGACGCCGCTCAACCCGCTGACGGGCGCCTAAGAGTTGTGCTCTAAAAGAACAATTAAAAAGTATGTAGGGTTTATTCAAGCTATAATAGCATTCAGATGACGGAAACACAGTTTCTTACTAATGCACAGTTTGTTACTAATCCACTGGTTACCCTCACGAGGGTAACCCTCATGAGGTTATCCACATGGGGGTGCCCTTACGAGGGAAACTCTTAAGAGGGTTATCCTCACGGGGGTTACCTTTGTGAGGATGACACTCGTGAGGGTAACCCCATGAGGGTTACCCCTTGAGGGTTACCCTCAGGGGTTACGTTACCCTCACGGGTGAGGTAGAAGCCCTCGCGAGAGTTACCCTGTAAAGGTTACCCTCATGAGGGTAACCTTTACGGGGTGACCCCACGAGGATTACCCTCATGAGGGTGACCCCTCGTGAGGGTTGCCCTCACGAAGGTGAGGGTAGCTCCCAGGGGTTACCCTCAAAGGGTAACTCTCGTGAGGTTACCCCCATGAGAGTTATCTTCACCCCTGTAGGATAACCTTTACAGGCTTACGCTCACGAGGGTAAGGGATTACCCTTACGAGGGTAGCCTTCGCGTGGATTACCGCCGTGAGGGTAGTGTCAAAACTTTACCCTCGTGATGCCACATGTGTCGTCATTATGGGAAACATGTGACGTACGACGTCCACGCATCTAACATTGCCAATATTTCCACTCAATTTAGCTGGGAAGGAGAAGGCACATGCCCTTTCCCCGTACCCTCCCTCCTCCTTCTCAGAGCTGTGCTCCAATTCGTCTTTACAGAGAATTGTAAATGTCTTTCATATTTTTTGCTTTAATTGATTCCTTCTGTTCACATATCATGCTGTACAACATAGACGTGGGCCTTAATTTTTGCTAACTTAAACATCGCCCAGTAGAAAAAACGAGCTAAATAAATTACACTTTTATAATGTGGATAAAGCTACATTGTACCCGTTACGAGTAAGGAAACTACGCTGATTTCTGTAATTTCCTGGCGAAGAGAAAAATATCGTGTATGTTTTCCCGTAGGAATACACAGGGAGGCTGCAAAAGTAGACTGCTTGCTGTCTGCTTCACTAGACCACTTGCTATATTACCCAAGCATCAAGGAGAATGCAGAGATTGGTGTTTCACACGCGTGCGCTTTCCCCGTATAAAAGATTCGAAGTAAATAACCAAAATAAAGTGCAAGATGCCATTTGTTTTAGGTATTTGCTTTAGAAAAGTTACTACTGCTGAGGCCAGCACATGCGGCGCGTGGAACACCAATCCCTGCATTCTCCTTGATGCTTGGGTAATAAAGACCATTCCATTTAGCGCTCTCCGGGCGGCGCCATTTTGTTTGACAGCAGCGCCCTCTCCATACATCCGGGAAATTCAGCGGGTTCGGCGGGGTGAAGCGAGAGAGGGCACGCGCCCGACTCCGCTAGCAGACGACAAACTGGGAGGTTGCCATTTTCCATGTTTGGGCTGTACCGGCGGGCTGTACGGAACATAGAACTCTCGCTCGTGGCTGCCGTTGTGAAGTGGTTTGCGTTCTTAGAATAGTTATGGCTACTCCAAAATCAGCCTATAGCTCTCTTTTTGTTATATTTCGGTAAATGATCGAATAGCATATCTTTTTTCCGTCCCTTAAATGGCAGTTGAGTCAGCCGGCAGTACTATTTTCAACTACTGCGTGTATTGCGGCAGGAGATCACGTTTTTATTTATTATTTCAGACTTCCACTTATGGTCGCTAAAGTTCTACACCAGTACGAACTTTGTATAGTAAATAAGGTACAGCAACCGAATTTACTTTTCGCCAGAGAGACCAGCCAATCTGACACAGTTTTCACTATTTTTTTATTTGCTTGCAGGTAACAGCGCACGCGGACCCTGTAAGTCTTTTTATCTAGCATAGTATTACACGATAATTGGCATACCAAACTCTGTGCATCTGCGCTTGAAATTTCCAAAATGACGCGATTTTAAACAGTTTGCACGCCAGCCGGATGCTAGGTACAGCCCACTCGGCGGAGCAGACGACATGCGAGGTGAGAGGGAGGGCATTTTTTCTCTCTATTACCCCATAGACACTAGCGCCAGCTGAGCCTCTAGCGTTTATTGTAATAACTCTATGGTTTACTCCACGGGTACCAGAAGAGTTGTGGGCCTTGATTCGGGTCCGAGTATGGTCATTACGCTACCCGCAGTTGTGAAGAGGTGTTTCGTTGATTTTAAAGAGGTTGCCTAGTTGGTACAATCGCTGCTCGATTACAGAGCCGTTTATTGAGAGAGTTTGGCCATACATTGGTTTGGATAGGCGAGCATCTCGGGGCCAACCACAGGCCGCGAAACAGACCCTAGCGGTGGTCCTGTGATCTAAATATGTGACACGACCATATTTCGTTTCACCTTATGTGCGAGCGAAGGCAAAACTGGAAGCGCGAGCACGGAAGCTCCGTGCGTTCCGGCTTTGCTCGAGCGCGCGAGCTGGAGAAGAAATGCAAAAAGCGCTGGTCTCGCGCTTCTAGCTTTGGCTTCGCTCGCAGATAAAGTGAAACGAAGTATAATTTGAGCCGTGCCGAGCGGAACTCCGCGTCTCAAGACGCTCGCGCACCCCACCCTTTGCACTGTTTTCTTTCAGCCAGTCTCAGGACGCTGTTCTAGCAGTGCAGACAAAGGCATGGGCACGAGCGCGTGGCTTTGGAAGGTGCCTCCTATGCACGAGGTCTCGTACAAACAAGAGCGTTTCGCTGAGCTAGGCTCACGCGCCCGTGTGCCTTTGTCTTCACTGCAGACATTTGTGAGATGGAGTACAGGTCTCCTGATTGGTCGACGCTGTGTCACAAATTTAGTTTACGCTCTAAGCGTGGGGGAATCTTCGGCGCTGGCGGCGGCCTCTGCTCCGCCTATTGTCCAAACTCTCCTAATATACGGCTCTGCTCTGATTAACCTTTATCCATGTGCATTTGTTTAGTTTCGGTTTTGATTTCAAGTTTGCTTCCCAACTAAGCATTAATGAACACGTTTTCCAGAAGCTAACTGGTATCCTTGGTGCAGTTCGCTACCACGAAGTTACCACCATTCGGAAAATATATATATTTAGACAATGTTTTGATTGTAAACAGATATTGTTATCAATTGTTATCCGGTTCGAAATCCACAGATTATGCCTAAAACGAGCCAAGCAAGTCAGCAGGGGCTGTGTGTGGCTGTTCAAGGCGCACGCCGGCGCACGCAACGCAGGTTGAAAATTTCGAACTTGTGTAACACACTGACTTCTCCAACTGATACGTGGTGCTTAAGCTCGAAGGAAGCTGACCACAACTTAGATCCCCGGTGTGCCCGCCGAAGCTGTTCTTCCTCTGAGCGGACCAGCCGACGGCGCAGGAGTGCTCGCAGCGGGGTTGGCCAAGATGAAGAACGAAGACGAAAAGTTTCACTCGGGCTCAGACAGATCCGACCGATCGCGCTCGTCCAGTCACTCCAAAAAGTTCCGGATGAACGAGGGCGACTGGCTGTGCGCCGATTCCCAGTGAGTGCCGACGCCCGCGCCCGCTTGGCGACGTCCCCGCGGCTAGGCCTACCGCGCTGCTTCTGAGTTTGCCGGGCTACGTCAAGACTCGAGTTTTGGCGGAGAGAAGCATTACAGTGTCGTGGCATTGGCGGAAGAGACAGGTTGTCCGTGAAGCACGCTGTGGCTTCTATCGGGGAGTACTGCGGCAAGGCCTACCGCAGCTGCGGAGGCGCGAGTGCTTCAAAACGCGCACTCGCGCACGGCCCTTGCGAGAGCCACGCGCTGTCCTCTTACTTCGAGAAACTAAAGGCTGTCCCTACCGACAAAAAAATTATTGCGTTTTAAGGCGATAGCTTTACGGCTGACACTTTGCAGATATTTAGAGCTCGTGGGCTGTCGTCGGGACGCTATGGAAAAACCCTTCTCTCCCCTCTTGGCACGAGGAAAGGGAAGTCGGGACTTCCCGTCGGCCTTTGCGCTCGAGGAGAGCGAAGAGGTCAGCTCTGGCGTCCCGCCAAGAATGGCGCGACGAGAGAAGGTTATATGTGTCGTCTGATTGAAACAATTGTTTCTAAACGTTCCTCACACTATGTAAAATCCCACTTTGGCAATATCCAGTTGCTATGTGTAATGTTGGATGGTTTTAGAAACTTCCATCGCACTTGCCCACTTCACAGATCACGGAGCACTGGTGGTGGTCGCCAGTGGCATCCACTAACGGCTATGATAATTAACCACGTCGCATATTTTCCGCCACAAAAATGAACTCTGCGTCGTTGAACGCTCAGTCTCCGCCCAAAAGTTAGCGCTAGTGGTCAGGACGGGATGCCAAGGTTTCAGAACTAACAGTTATATTATTGAATGGTCACAAGTTACTATCAGTAGCTGACTCCCTCCATCTCCATCTACCCATGGGCCTCATGAACTGACATTTTTAAATTAAAAATTTTTGATAATCGGTTCAAACTTTTAAATTATATAATGGCAAGCACTGACGTTTTGGTATTTGGTCTAGACCTCTAGTGCAACATTTTGGGTGGAAACGAATCACTCAATGTTGCATAGTTTTTTTCTTTTTTGTGTGTTTGGTGAGAGAAACGCTAACGTTTTCAGAGACGGGAAGCTGAGGCGGGGCCTTATTTACTCTATACTTTTGACTGCCGATAATAAGAGAGTGCGGAATCCGCAGCCTCACCGTCGCACGGGCTCCGCGCTCACTGGAGGAAACGTGCACTACGATGCCTGGAATGCTTTGACGGTTGCGTTGAGCGCCCCCTCCCTCTCGTGCATCAAAAGTGGTACCGAAGTGACAACAAAAGGTGTCACAAGATTGAGAACGATCTGCAGCAGAAATGGCATCTGCCACATCCACCACCGCTGCTACGACACCGCCAGGATTATGGCCGGTGACACTTTTATGACGTCATTAGGCGGAAATCGAGGGACCGCTTTTTAGGAGGCGGCAAAAACGCACCGGTCCGAGTCGCGTTCCAAGCTTCGTTGCACGGCACCAGTGTGCTCGGAGTAGCGGCTGATGCTGAAGAGCATCTCGGTTAGCTTGGTGGGTTCAGAATCGTGCCAAGGAGGGTGCCCGATATGTCCTCCGCTTATTTTTTGAAACATTCTAAAAATAGTGAACGGACGCTTTTTGGGACTTGGGTGCACGCTCGGTGTTTTACGGTACACGTAAGAACAAAACATATACTGGGGCAAAGTTGCCTTCGACGCAGAGGCAGCATGGATGCCTTCCCTTGTTACATCTACTCGTCTCTGAGACAGTTTTGACCTTAAAGGAGGCCAAGGCAGAATACGCAGCCCAGACTACCTCTTAGGATGATTGTGTGAGGCGAGGTTACGGCTCAGTTTTAATTCTCTTCTCCCGGTTCTCATCCTGACAACGTTTCTAAGTTGTGAGAGTTCAGAACATATGGCAAACTGAACTTTTCCTTTCCTTGGCACATTTGAAGTCAGAAATTTAAACAAGAGCTTTTCTCTTCAGAGGAAGAAATTCAATTCTTTAAATACGGAGTATGTGTGCTTTTAAGTTGACTTTAACGGGTGACTCTGCTACAGTCACAGTGGCTGAAAAAAGAGAAGGGTGTGGGTTACTACGTTCACATTTCTTGCTTTGTGGTGTGTCCTGTGGCTTTCTTTTCATCTCGAGCTGTAGTCTCGTTGGCTCAAGAGTGATAATGAGATGCTCGGAATTCGCCACGGGATTCGCCACTTCTTCTGTTTCTTAAGCCGTTGGTCGCTATAGATTGCAAAAATTTCCCGTTAATGGTTAACTTAAGGAAACTCAAAAAACTTGTTTTTTTTTTTAAATTGTGCCAGATATTGTTTATGTGGCATAGCCTTGAGCTAAGTGAGGAGCCCGTTTGTCGCATGGAAAATGCTGACGGAGGTCTCTGCGTGGCGTCTTGTTTCAGGTGTGGAAATGTGAACTTTGCTCGAAGAAGCAGCTGCAACCGTTGTGGAAAGGGTGAGCTCGACTTGTTTCTCGGTTCATCCGGTTATGCTTAACGGAGTACAGTTATCGCAACCAAATTCTTCTTTTCAGTAATGTGGTTGAACCCACTTACTACGAACCTGGGAGTGGGGAAGTACCAGATACGACAAGCTAACATTCATTTCGCATCCCCAGCTTCACACTTTCAACGGGGTTCGAGCTCACCCTTCTGGTTGAAATTTGAAGCGCGGCCATTGGTACAGATGAGAACATTTCCAAAAGCTGAGAATGATTTTGGAGAAAATGGTTTTGGAGGAAACGGCAAAAATTTTCCTAGCTTTAGTTGAGGCTAAAACGACCTGGTTGTCTGATACTTTGTTTCGTGCTCGAAACGTTTGGCGTCTTCGTTTCAGCGAATTTGTGTCGTTCAACATTGCGCTTTATTGCGAACACCGAAATCTAAAAATTACTAATTAACTCGACATTCGACGACTGTGAAAACAAGGAAGTTACAGTTCCGAATGAACAGAGTTCAGAGTAAGGCCGCTCAAAAGAGTGACCTCAGAATGCGAGGCATGACGCTGCTGCGCAGCACGATGTCTTAAAAAGTACAATACGAGGAATATGTCGTGAGGTCGTAGAGTGCGCATACATCTGTTGACTTTTTGTGCATAAAATAGTGCATCTTATATAGATAAATATTCTTCACGGAGCATGCTACGGTGTTACTGAGATCAAAACTTATGTTCGGGATGCTGAGAAAAAAAAAGCCTTGCATTCGGAGGGTTGACCTCTAGCTTTGGGTTGCGGTGGGTGCAGAAAAGCGGAGCTCCTGTCCAAGCGTAAGCTGGGCCATGAGATCGGCAAGGCCGCCGCCGAAAAGAGCCGGGGCCTCTTCAGTGCCGACGACTGGCAGTGCGGCAGGTGAGTAGCCCCCGCCGTGGTGCAAGGAATGCGTCCCCTGCCGACCCGTGTACAGCGTTTTCTGTGGAAGGGCTTCTCATAGCGACCTCATCGTTCAGCTTTTAGGGCGAGCTCCTTAGGGGCTAGTCATGTCCGTCCGCCGTAGGCCGGCGTCGGGTGCTCGTGCTTCTGCTCGTGAGATCACGTGCTCACGAGCACGTGAGCACATGCTCACGTGCTCGTGTAGGGCAAAAAAAAAAGAAAAAAATGATAAAAAAATTACGAGCTTGTGAGCTCACATGCTTGTGTAGGGCAAAAAAAAAAAAAAGATGAAAAAAATTGATGACAAAAAAATGTTGAAATCTGTTTGCGCAGCGACAGGACGAGTAGGGGGCTCTGAGATGTGGTAGTAACTCAAGAGCTGGGGTTTCTGTCGTGGATGAAACGTTGCATGTAGCCGCTCAACGTCTATACAGGAGAGGGCGCTGCGGTCAAATGCGTATATAATCGCGTTAAACTTTGCATGCATTGGCTCAACGTTCATAGACGAGAGGGCGCTGCAGTCAAATGCTCAAATGCGTATAGAACCACGTTCCATACCACACATTCTCCTTCTGACATGGATGAAAACGAACGAAAGGTTCGGCATGCTGCGGCTCAGCGTCTACGCAGACAAGCACCACCAGAGCTTCGCCCCAACCAACATCATTCACCACGTGGAGATGTGGTCAATTTTTGCAGAGCTTTCTTCCCTTCTTTTTAGTAATGAAGAACAGACAAAAACCCTTTCACATCCAAAATCGGCTGGATCCAACGTCGTAAAATCATAAACTGCGGGATTCGTTCCACTGCCACTGGGGCACATGTCTCCTATCGCTGGGTGGCAAGGTCGAGCGTCACAAACAAGTGACACGCTTTGAGTGTTGCAAACAATAAAATACCCTTAGTTTTTCGGTGTATAGCCACTGAGCTACAAGTGCCGCAGGGGTGGATGGCTAAGTGTTTAAATTTGAATGCAGAAGTGCCGGCAAAAATGGCAAATACTGAATGAAAATATTCATGAACCAGTTAAAAAAAGAAAAGTTTAAGAATAATAAACTAAAACAATACATACAAGACAATGAAGTTAAAATAAAAAAATAATGGCAGTTTGATACTTTAGTCCCATGTTACGTATAAAAAACGGCACGGGATGGCCAATAAAACACGCTTTTCGTGTAAGGCTCGTCAAATTATGAGGTGTCGGACAAAGCAAGCCTTCTGCGTTAAGTCGTTATTTTGAACTCTTTGTTTGCGCATGCGAGAAGGGCCTTAGCACGCACCTCGTATCGCTGCGGCGCAGTGTTCTTCCGCAGCACAAAGGCTGTCTGCTTTCATCACTGTCACCATGGAAACGAACGCCGAATGAGTGGATGCACATACATTACCACTGCGTGAAGCCAGCAATAGCTGACACGCGTGTATCACTGGGGGTCGTGTTAACCCATATCCCCCTGCCTGCATTCACGCCGCTTCGCAGGGACTGTCTGTGGCTGCTCATTACAAAACTTATTTTGGCTAGCAGACGGCGTTCGGAAAATGGCATCAGCTGTTGCTGGCTTCACGCGGCGGTACCGTGCGTGCTTCCATTAATTCGGCATTCGTTGCCATGGTGGCAGCGATGAAAGCAGACAGCCTTTATGCTGCGGAAGAACACTGGCGCAGCGAATACGAGGTGCGTGCTGAGACCCTTCTGCACTCTTTTAAAGGGTGGAGCTTGAACAAAAAGAGTTTGAATTAAGGAATTAATGCAGAAGGCTGGTTTTCTCCAGCGCCTCATAATATGACGAGCCTTACACGAAAAACATGTTTCTAGATCGATTTTTTTAAAACAACATGGGTCTAAAGTATCAGTGCGCCAAAATAATAAAATAAAATAATACAAACAAAACAACAAAGTTAAAATGAAAAAAAAAAGTAAAATAATACAAAAAAACAACCAAGTTAAAATGAAAAAAAATTTTAAAATTAAATAATAAATGCAAGGTAATAAAGTAAAATAGTGGTAAAAAAGTAAAACAGATAGTAAAAAGAATGAAAAATCTAGCATTAACATAACCTGTGCTCCCTTGTCTTTGTCAGCATGGTCAAACCTGTATAATGTTATGCTCTGGTGTGCGTGAAACGGCATCTCCTGGCTCGAGCTCGTCTTGGCTTTGATCTGTGCTAGGGCTGCGTTTGGACTTTGCTTTGTTTTGTGTGTGTTTTTCGTGCGCAGTACGTGCACGTTTGTGTACCCATTAGCATGTCGCTGTTCGAGCCATCCACTGGGCAATGCAGGAGGCTTATAGTGCATCAACAGCAGGATGTGTATATGAAGGCGAAGGATGCTAAAAATCATTTCCTGAATGTTGGCAGGGTCAGTTTACTTACTACGTAGGCCAGGGGTCTCAAACACGCAACCCGCGACTCGCTGGGAAGCGGCCTGCTATACGCAACCGGCTGCGAGTTCCGATTTTCATGCCTCGAGTGCTTGAAATGACATGCGTCATAGGGATCTCATCTCGTCGATTCATTTTCGCTCGAAATGTAGCTCTACTCTTTTAACACATACACATATTACATACTTATATGTGTTCATTTGCCCCTTTGTTTCGGTTTATTTCTTGCTTCCTAGTTTTTTGTAATGTACGAAAATTCCGCTACTAGTCTGCCAGTGGGAGTTATTGAAGGATGCATGTCGACTGCACAAGCAGGAGATACTGCCAAAGATAAAGCTATGAGCTAGGAATTCTCGCCTTCAAAAGAATATCACCATTAAAAGTCGGGTATCTGTTCAGAGTGTGATAATAAAAATTGTGCGAAATTTAAAAGCTGTAAAAAATAACCAGCTTTTGTTAATGACATGTTGAGCTGGGAACGACCAATTACTTGCTCTCTTGTTCTATTAAAAGTGCCATCACGTTGGCGGGGCGGTGTCATTTTAATTCTTACCACGTCAGGACGGGGCCCAAAGTAGTCATATAAACAAATCAAATTTAAAGATGTTAGTGGCAAAACTGTGAGCTTACAAATGGCATAAGGCACGAGGTCTCTTCTCATTAACATCTTCTAACACCCCCCTCCCCCCTTCCCGTCTTACATTGGCCCTCAAGCCTTTCCCCCCGGTGTGGGCTATCTGGCTCCCATACTCAAATGAGTTTGAGACCACTGACGTAGGCTAAAATCGTCGTAAAACGTCTTACGTTTTTTAAAACATAAAATACTTGCATGGGGATACTTGTCACTGATCGAAGGCGTCACGTGAAAAAGTATGCATTCACGGTAGAAGGCAGAAAAATAGGTGCGTCGTGTTTTCTCAAATTTCGGACACACCGCAAGGATGCACAGAATTGCCAGGGTTTCAGAATAGTGTTCCCCGTCTGCAGGTGCGGGAACGTGAACTGGGCCCGGCGGCAGTCGTGCAACATGTGCAACGCCCGAAGTTTGGAGAGGTGGAAGAACGCACGGGTGAGCACCGGCGGGTGGGATCCCGTTTCAACTGGCATGCACATGTACATATTTGAAGGAGGCCTGTCGCATGTCAAATGCAGCCCATATCGGTTTGTTTGTCACTAAATGCTGCTTGCTTCATTGCTCACCCAGGATGTGTAGCATTTTCTGCGAAGATCGCTCGTACAGTGTCTTCGTCTTTTCGATTTCTTTGAGAGCATGCAGCACGAGCGTGTAGATGACGCAGAGCTGGTAAAGCTAATCCTACCAGGTGTTGCCGCTGCATCGTGCGGCATTGCATTGCATTTTTGTATCGCAATTAGGTGGTTGCTGCGCTGAGCGATGTATGGCGCCAAAAATACGAACAGTTGTTGTCATCACCGGTTGCAGTGACTGCCGTCATCACGGAGCAGCTGCCAAAATATGCTCCAATCTGGAGTCTGTACATACTTTACGCGGCGCTGTTAGAATCGGTCGAATTGTAAACTCACGTAAGTGATCCATTTGGCAACACTCGCTCTGCACTGTGTAATTTTCCAGGTTCACGAGTGTCCTTCTCGTTTCGCAGATTACAAAAATATTCATTGGTTTAAGGGAAGCGTGTTTCCCACGGGAAATTTATCTGGCCAGCTCTCGTAACAATGTTACCCTTTTTAACTCTGATGATTTAAAAGATATGCTCGAAACACACAACCTGACCAGATTAACTTGTTTACGGAAGCGTTCCTCTTGACATTGTACTCTCCTGCTCCCCTTTACTACATAAAGCCCTGAAATTAGCAATTTAAAGCTAACAGAAATGAAACAATGAAATGAAATATGAAAGGAAGCCGGTTTGGAGCGAGCGTGGCAGGATGTACACAAAGGGTTGCGATTGCGCAGTTTGCTGGAGCCCCATCGTACCTGTGAATCTCCCGGCCTTCGTGCCGGCCATTGCCTTTGTTTGACCCAGGCAATTTGCATTGGAATGGTTTTGGTGGGAATCGGACCAAAATTTAATCTGATAAAACATTTAACCCTTTGGCTTACTCATCACGAATGTCACTCGTGCCCTCCTGTACCATTCTAGACTCGGGGCTTAAAGTTTGGGGAGTCTCGGGGGGTCTCAGACCACCCACTGATTTTCACGGAGGGTCTGAGACCCTCCTCCACAGCCCCAGCATTAGTGAAATCAAAATCATATCTTGCAATAAAATAGCTTGTTTTCAGGGATGTGACATTTTGTGATTAGCAATTTGGGGTTTGCCGGTGCAGCGTGGGCAGAGTCTGTAGTGGGGTTTATTTTATGTGCATCTATTACATCTCGTCAGAACCCCACTGCCCCCCCCTTCTTCTAGGGACCCCTTTCAACTTACGGGAGACTTTAAGCACTGCTAGCAGTGCCATTCAGTGAAGAACTACTGAGTGGACACATCAGACAGTCGGGAAATAATAGGGAGAGTTACAAACAACACCTAGAGGTAAAATGAATGTTTCATTTAATTTTCGTGCAAATAGCCGGTTTTAAATAAAATTTTGTGATACATATTATGGAAGAAAAAAAAAAGTGTCCTCTATGGGTTAATGTGTTTGATGCGTTCAAACTTTTGATCTGATAGAACACATTGAAAAATAAGGAGCCTGCACTGAAACCGTGCTGTGGATTTCCCAGGCAGTGGGCAGGTCGTTGCTTGGCGTTGAGCTGGGTGTTTTAGAGCGCAGCTCTTAGGCGCCTGTTTCCGGGTTGAGTGGCGTCGTCGTCAATGTAACTGCGTGCATTGCATTATGGGACGTTTCCCCGCTGAAGTTTGTAGGAAAATTTCCCCGCTAAATTTAGCGGGAAACGTTCCCTGCTAACTTAAGCGGGAAAATTTCCCCGGTTAACTTTAGCGGGTTAAGTTTCCCCACTAAATTTAGTGGGGAAATTGACATCACATGTCCTCTCACCAATTCGATTTCCCCACTAAATTTAGTGGGGAAAATGACGTCACGACTTCGTGTCACGTTCCATGAACAAATTCAGAGGCAGGAGGAAAGGAGGAGGAGAGGAGGAGGAGGAGGGGCATACCCCTCCCTCCTCCTTCTCAAGTAGCTGCATTCTAGTTTTGCATAACAGAGATTTGTAAACGTCTTTTATTTTTTTTTACCATGGACCGGCTTTGGTGGGAATCGTACAGACGTCTGGTGTGATAGGACACTTCGAGAAATAGGGAGCTTGCACCGAAGCTTAGTATGCTTGCCGAGTTTTGTTTCTGAGTCTCAAAGTTTGCTGGCTTCTTAGGACTTGGCGGTGGCTACAACGAACGCGAAGACGTGGAGTACGTGGAGAGGGAGGAGTCTGACGGAGAGTACGACGACGTGAGTAGCCAGCCGAAGTCGGCACGGATTGCGCGGTTTTTCACTTTCCAAAAGCCTTATTTCCTAAAGGGACGTTCGAGAAAATTGTTTTTATCGTTGTTTTTCTCGATGGCAAGGAGGTATTCTTAGGGAAACTTTATGGCAAAGTGTCATTTGCTCATTTGCTCTAACAGTCTCAAAAAGGGAGAGGAAAATGAAAAACAAAATGTTTGCATCTTTTTGCGTTCGCCTGGCTGTTCAAAAGTCTGTCTCTGCAACACATGTCACTGTTAAGCGCTGCATGTTTGGCTCAAATGGTGGCAAACCACATTAGCTCTATTCTGCTACATTTTGTCAAAATTTTAGTGATTCGAGTCAAAACTTAGGCAGGCGTAAACTTCTCTATCTCGGTGCTGACCCCACCTTGATAAGAGAGGCGCCGCTGCATTCCCAGATAGCCACGGTAATCCCATACAAATGTTTTCCAACAATTTTTTTTTTTGTAACATCTATTTGATTTAGTTTTTGTATCCAACAGCGACTGTGCCATGCAATTATGTAAATTAACCGGACACTGGGGTAATAAGAATGAAGAATTCGAAAGAGCTAGAACAAAAACGGTGGTTAGACAATGTATTATCTGTTCCTTCGCGGTGCCGTTAAGCATGGATAAATGTGGCAAGCGTTTGGTGCGTCGGCGGCGCGAACATAGTCGTGTGTAGCGTCTCTGAAAGAGAGCCCTGCTACGGCTCTTGAGAGGTTTCGCATTCGTTATTGCTGGTGAGGAATCTAGGGGTTAGTCATCTTCATAATGATTGGAGACCATCACTAAAATTGATGAAAAGTGCATGCATAGTTTTTTTTTTTTTTGGTCTGTTGTCTTTTGGCCTTCTTTTCTTGCTAGCAGGGTAATGCATGAGTATGAGCAGCTTTCAGTATGCATTGACTCACAAGCAGCACCCTGCAGTTTCTGTTGGCTCCAAATATCTTAGTAAAGGGAAGCTCCGGCAAAATTTTGGTAGTCACAGACTTGCTCACAAAATTGGTTCGACACATGTCTGAACTAGTAACCCGCATTACAAGTCACAATAATTTCTTTCTCGCAAAGTTATTGAATTTTAAAATTTGGTCCGAGAAGCAGAGATGCTCTACTGGTAATGCTGAAAACGTGATGTCAAACGTTGTAACACAGGGCAGTACAGCTTGTCCCCAATGGGTTACAAAAATTTTGATGGTGCGAACTTGACTTGCAAGTTATAAACGTGTGGACGTCACCTTACTGGGGGTCGATATTTTTCATTTCGAGATAATAAATAGCATGCCAGAAAGAGTCAAGCCTGGGTATTCCAAAAATGTCTTTGGTTTGGGTAGATAAAAAGAAGTGGCACAGCTTGCAAGCGAGCGTGCCGCAAACACAAATCCCATTGTTTTATGCGGGAGGAATTTGTAGTGTAAAGGCATCGCTGATAGTTCTAGCAATTTCGTTCCAGATGAGTCGGAAAGTTTGGAACAAAAATTGTGTTTAGAAGTGACTAAGGGTGGTTCTCGACTGTTTCAGTTCGGCAGAAGAAGGAAGAAAGCCCGAAGGGAGGAGGCGCCACAGTCTGCGGCCAAGCCAAGCAGCCAGCCCCTGCCAAGGTAGGTTCGAAGTACGCCCCTCCTCCTAGAGGGCTAGATGTGGGCTTCCAGGGTTCGAACCGGTCTGCCAGATTCATCCTCTGGTGTTTGCCAGTTTGAAAATCAGTGGTTTCGATAGTTTCGACCAGACCCGGCAAGCGGCAAATGTTGTGAGCAGGCTTGTACCATATTTTCGGCACTACAGTCGGCACCCAGCGTCTAGTCCACTGAAAAAGATTTCGACTGAAGACGAAGAGTTTTAGGGGCGAAGCTCCTTAGGGTCTAGCCTTGCCCGTCCGTCTGTCCGTCCATGCAGCGTCCGTGCTTACATAAAAAGAAAAATGTTTGCGCAGTCTACAGGATTCGAACCTGTGCAGGGAGACCCCAATGGATTTCTAGTCCATCGCCTTAACCACTCGGCCACGACTGCGGGACGAGTAAGGGGCTCTGAGATGTGGTAGTAACTCAAGAGCTGGGGATGTCATGGATGAAACGTTGCATGTAGCCGCTCAACGTCTATACAGGAGAGGGCGCTGCGGTCAAGTGCGTATATAATCGCGTTAAACTTTGCATGCATTGGCTCAACGTTTATAGACGAGAGGCGCTGCGGTCAAATGCTCAAATGCGTATATAACCATGTTCCATACCACACATTCTCTTTCTGACATGAACCGTTGACTTAAGCGGTGGAGATGCGTTCCCACGGCTTCTAGCGGATGCAAGCTGATCCGCTAGAAGAACCACTGGCTCTCCATTTCACCGACCATAAAGCAGTAATAATGAAGTCGAAATGCAACCCGGAACTCAGCACTACCTATGAGCAATAAAAAAAATCAGCACCATCAGCACTGCCTATGAACAATAAAATCAGTATCATCAGCACCACCAGAGCTTTGCCCCAATCAACATCATTCACCACGTGGAGATGCGGTCATTTTTTTCTGCATTTGAGTCAAAGTCTGTATGGGGTGCATAGGTTGCACAAAAGATTCTTGTACTTGGAACACCTTTGCCTCAATCGCGCGGCCACCGCCATGCAGACATTAATTTCCGATACCTGACCACAAATCCAGCGAAACTAGTTCTTCGGCTTTCCACGAGATGGCACAACGTGTTCCTGCGCGCAAAATTTAGACCTTGGTGGGGCGTGGAATTTGTAGATGACAGGTTATTGATCCCCTGTGGCAGTGGTTCTCAAATGGGGGACCGCGAAGCCCTGCCTTATCGGTCAAGCCCGGCGATAAAACTTGTCTTTTTTTTCAGATTGATAAGAAACATTCCAATTTCCAGTTGAGTTTTCTAGTGTATGTGAATGAGAGAAGTCTACTTCACACTAGCCCTTAGTTATATCCATTTATTAAATCGTTATCATAATTAACCTATACCTTTCCCTTCCCCTCACCACTAACGGGGTCCTTCATCATCTCCGCCGATTCAAGGGGTCCGTGAAATATCAATGGTTGAGAATCACTGCCATGTAGGCGTGGTATGGAAAGCATTAAGGGGGACATTGGCTAGAAATTTAACTTCTGAACTATTCAAGTGATCGGAATGAAATTTGCAGGGAGATTTCACATCAGATGTATGTGTATTGTGCAAACTTTCAGCTCTCTAGGACAATTTTACATTCCTACATAAGAGGATGTGTCACTCTTCATTAAGAAATCTATTATATGCAAATGAAGCTATTAAGCACCATTTTGACTGCTTGAATATAAAGTGGGAGATGTGGAACTTCGGGTTATCTAGTTTTTATAACTCCAATGCAAATATTTCAGGAAGAGTTATTACCTCCAAATATGAGATGCATATCTGTCCTATGTAAATTTTTGAAAACATAGTTATTTCCAAACGCGGACTTCAACTTTAAATAATATAAAGTAGATAGCCCGATTACCCGGTAAAATTCAGTTTAGAAAAATCTTGAAATAAAGATTCCTTTGTATGAAATTCGCAGCAAAATCTGGAACTGAGAAAAATGCATTCAAACATTGAACTCCTTGACTTTGTTACTGCCTCACCGTGGGATCAAAATATTTTATATCAACTTAACTATTTGGTGTAGGGTTACCAAATTTAGTGTAAGGGTGTATACAGTAAACTTTCGTTAGTTCGACCTCGGTTAATTCGACTTTTCGTTTAATTTGATCGTGTTCAAAAGTCCCGGCGAGCGCCCATACATTTCTATGGGAGGAAAAGTTTGATAGTTCGAACTCTGGAAGACTCTGCATCGGATAATTCGTCCCGAGCGAATGCGCGCGGGCTCACATTGCATGGCACCACGGCAGAAAAACCACAACGTACGGCGAAACACGGGCCCTTTGCTGCAAAGCCGAACGTGCGCAAATATGCGCCTGCTCCTCTACGCCGTTGAGATGGACCTTAGCGAATGACACGAGCCAGCGCAACCAATCTGGCGTGGCGTAGCGCGGAGAACATAGCACGTGGTCGGGCACGCACGAGCCAGCGCGCGCTCTCAAAGCGTTTTTCTGTAGCATCGTGTGCGCTCCATCTTGCGCACCGGAAAACGTGAGTTCTCTTTCCCTTTTTTTTTTGTTATTTTTCTTTGTCGCCTGACGGTCTGGCTGCCCGGCGCCAAAGTCTGCTCGAAGCTTTCTCAGCGCAGCGCTTCTCTGTAGCATCGTGTGCGGTCCATCTTGCGCGTCAAAAAACGCAAATTCTCTTTTCCTTTTTTTTTTTTTTGTCGCCGAGTTGATTTTGGCTTGGCGCCAAAGTCGACTCGTAAAACTTAATTTTTTCGTTTTCTTTTTTTTTTTTTGTAGTGCGCGATTTTTTGGGGACGTGACGTTTAGTTACGCTGCTCTCCGAAGCATGCTTTTGGACACGCGTTTTAAGCGCAGACAGCATCAGACCATCCGTGAGTACTTTGGACAATAAAAGGAAGTTTAATTTTAACCGTTTTTTTGTCCTTTTTTTAATTCGATCATTCGGATAATCCGACCAAATTTCAAGGTCCCGTCGAGGTCGAATTAACGAAAGTTTACTGTAATTTGTTCCTAAAACCGAAAACCTCAAATTTTAAAAATAAATTAAAAAAGAAAAGTTGGAAAATTTAGGCCCATGTTTCCCCTTAATGGGAAGGTTGCCATCGTGCAGTCACATCGCACAACCGCCTTTAAGAGATCCCGTGGCACTAGTATGCGACGGCTGTCCAGTTGCTGCCATATAACTGTGCGCCATCCCCGGTGTCCAGGAAGAAGAGGCGGGAGAGGAGGACGAGGAGGAGGAGGAAGGGGACGACGGGGACCTGTCCAAGTACGACCTGAGCGGCTGGGGGGAGGAGGAGGAGGAGGAGGCTCCAAGGGCTCCTCTCGGGGGCAGCTCCTCGTCCAGTTCCTCGTCCAGGCGCTCCTCACGCTCCTCGTCCGATGACAGGTCTTCCTCCCGCTCCAGGTGAGCCGAGTTCACCGCGTCTCCTCCGGGGGCCAGTTGGATAGAGGGGAACTCGAAAGATTCCGGTCTGCAGCTTCACTCGCCTTTGTCGGTCTGGTTCGAGCGCACGAGTTTCCAGAGCGTGCAACTTAACCCAAGCCAACCCATCCCAAAAGCTAGACTCGCTGACACCTCACTTGCGGGGCGACTTCTACACCATTTTGTCAGCGAGCTTCGTCCATCCCGTTGCTTGGCATCATTGCTGCCAGGTGCCCGAGGCTCTATTTTGAAGTCCCAGGAAATTTTTTTCCCTCTTCCGGAAACATGGAAACAATCCACAACGGAGTAAAATGGCGGTGCCTGAGGTTCCCGATAACGCGTCTAAAGCCAAGGGAGTGGCATTTCCTAACCGTGGCCGTTGTTAATTTGTTGTCCAGTTCTGCGTGAGACAGCAATGTGGTGGTGCCCGCAAGACAGTTAAAGAATTGCGTGTTAACGTTGTAAGCCAGGGGATCTGAAACTGTCGAACTTGGAGGAACGCCCATCTCTCTGGGTTGACAGCGAAGGAAGGCCTTCCAATCTCAGCATGGATGGAGTGAAGCAGTGCAGAGACAGACCTTGTAAACGGTTTTGCAAGTACTAGCAAGTTTTGGTGCATAGTTATGCATCAAAGGATTGCTCAAATCTTCTTAAATAGTGCTTAAACTAGAAGAATGCTCTGTTTGGGGAGAAGGGCAGTTAAGGGAGTTTGGGAGCTCAGGGAACTTGTGAGGGTACCCTGTGAAGGTAAAACGGTTCCTAGGAACCTGGGAGTCCGTAGGAACCATTTTTGTGAATGCATGCTCCAAGTGTGAGCGTAGATTCGGTGGCTGCAGTTATTCACAAGCGCTGTTAAAAGGGCCATTTCGCTCAATTTAGAAAATTTTGGGATTACGAGTGATTTCACATTAAAGAGCACTAATAAAAGGCACTATGTCATTTGCTTCATGAAAAATGGGTTATATTTTGTGACATCTTATTTTAAAATGAGCAGAAACCAAAACCAAAACTTCGGCTCTGTCGGGCAACATTGGCCTCGGGCCACCAAAAACATGGCTACCACGTCCAGTGATTCAATTGCTGCGCCAAACTGTGCCAAAGTGGTTACCCTGCTTACTTCTGCTACATCCTGCAACATCCTGCTACATTCTGCTACATTTTACTGAAATGTGAGGAATTTGTGCCAACATTGTGCCAAAACTTAATTTCACTTTAATAATACTGAAAATATAATAGCTCAGGCCTTGCTAACCGCCAGAGATGTGGCAGTTTGAGAACTTTCAATAATCCTACTCATATCATGTTTTTTCTGGCGGGTTCGTTCTGTTGAGTGCGCTTTCCACCGTGCACTGCTGTACCGCAGAGAAGCGATAACCATGGAGTAGGCACCGCAATTTTGCGTGTCTTGCTTTGCTGCAGCGTACCCGCGTGCTAAGGGTAATGCATTTCTCCAGAGCGAGACGCGACTCAATTTTTTAATAGAACTTTGAGTCGTATAAATGATAGGCTGCGATATCCTGGCGGTATATTTTTCCAGTTCGAGATTTAGCAGGGATACTTCGATATTGCAAGAAGATCTATCTAGGCATCTTGTAGGTTTATTATTTATGCCAACTTTTTTGTTTATTTTTTGCATTTATATAGGTGTGAGTAAATTGGAATCGAATTAGTAAGAACAGGGGATTAATCGTTCACATGCCAATTTTTATTATGACGTTCTAAATATAAAATTTATTTGACATACATAATCATATTACTTTTTTTTATCTGAAGCAAATAAAAAGTAGCAATGTTGATGACGTTAGCTCAATGTTGGCTCCGCCAACACCGTAGCCTTGACTGCGCCGTGGATTGCAACTCAATTTGCCCGCTAGAGTCGGACGATTCTGGCAACTTGGCGTGTTCCAAAGTTCGTCGGAACGTTCTAGAAACATTTAAACAGAACTAGCTCGTAGTATTTTACATGTGGTCTTCCTAGATAATACTGAATAGGACTGCATTGTTTTTTTCAAATACAAAAATGTAGTGGGGTTGTCCTCTGAAGCAGCAGATTCAGTGTGGTAAGAGACCAAAGCACATCACTGTTTCCCGTCCGCAGGTCGGCGTCGAGGGACTCGTCGTCGAGGCAGTCTGGCAGCGGGCCGGCGCCGGAAGCGAGGGCGGACCACCGATCGCGGCCCAGGGAAAGGTTTGCAGGGGACAAAGCTCTGTGGAGCCCGAGTTGGGTCTGGGACACTCTGAGGAGCTCTGGGGTGCTGTGGGGCGCTCTGGGAGGGAACCTGGGGGGAGGGCGTGTGACAATGCGAAGGTGATGCGAGCACGTGTGCATCGCGGGTTTGAGGCGTTGTTGAAGCAATGGGCTCAGTAGTGCCCACTGCGGCGCTCAAGAGAGCGGGAGAGGCGTCCTTTTCTCACCAGTTTCTCGGGCCTTGTGCACATTCGGCATTCCTTTTTATTGCCTCGAAAAAGCTGCCCGAAAGGGCAGCGTTTTCGAAGATTAAGCAACATGTTTGCAAGGTCGGGTTCTTTAGGCGTCCGCCAAGGCCTAACTCCGGCAAATTCCCGCAGGTTGACGGTCGTGAATCGCCAACCGGCTGCATGTCAAAAAACCCACTGGGCCTATCTGAAACACACCGGCTGGCGACCCTATTACTGGGGTTGAAAGTCATGGAATTACAACCGCTAAATTACATTTAACCGAAAATAATTTAATTTGCGAATTATGTGGGGTGTAATTAAACTACAGTAATTTGATTACTACAGTTGCTCCCAAGTATGGATTGCTGCCATCTCTTGCGTGCCAACAGGAGATGAAGAAGTGTGCGCTTAGAAACCAGTGTCTTGCACACATAAATCGCTAGCAAGTGCGATGAAAAACTGAAAATTCCCCTTTCCCTCAATATTGTGGCAAAGGCGGTGGCAACTCGGAATGTGATGCAGCGTCAAGTGGGATGCAATCGCAGCGCCGCCATTTTTGGTGTTACGGCCGCTTTCAAAATGAAGTACAAGTTTAACACAATTTGATGCCCTTTCATTGTCCCATACTGTGTTTTTTTCTTTTTTTAACCGGTATGCATTGCTTTAGGTGTAATTGGGGGTGCATCAGTTATTTTGAAAAATGGCTGTGAACATTGGATGGGGTCAAGAGACTATTTAACACAATCAACTTATAAGGCACTTGGTGACAAAGCATCATTTTGTGATACCAAATTAACAAGATTAAATTTGGAGAATGTACTTGAAGTAAAGTACAAGCTTTCTAAACCTCCTTGAAGTAGTGTTTCTAGCACTTCCCGACACTGTATCTATTAGAGCAAGATATGCAGCCGGCACTCGAGTCCATTGAGTGAGGAGGTGAGCGCTGCATCAGTGTTCGACTGCCGCTCACATTTTCTAATTCCGTCTATGGAGTGAGAACCAAAAACTGTTAGGTGCCAGCCATGTAACACATGTTTTGTTAAAATATACTATCGTAAAGCAGGAACTGACCACTGTAATGTCCAAAAAGATGACTCACCCCAGGGAATCACATTATCTGAGTTGAGGGGTTTGTGCCATGGCACGGACGCTATGAACTTTGAGAGCTATAGCATCTGTCCCTTGGGCAATTTAGAAGTTGGTTAAGTAAATGAGGTACTTTTCTCTTTCAACTGTTATTGCCCCTGACGGAGCATGTATACTAAGGCGGCAAACTGTCTATTACGGGGAACTTCTGCCCGCAAAAAAAAAAGCTTAATTGGGTGAACTCTTGCCCACGAACGACCTTGGCCATGTTCCAAAATTTACTCGATCCTACTCCAGGGTAAAGGTATTGTACCTTGGCGTTCTAAAACCTACCCGCTTCCAGCGTTTTCAATCTGTGCTGTCACGTGATATGATCCGCCTGAGTAACTCGGATCCATTTTGTAAGATTTGGAACACAGCCCTTATAAGTCCAATTCGATCAAAGTCGACGACGGCAGGGTCAGACTTCAAAGCCGCGCACAAGAGTGAGTGCTTGCAGTCACATAGTGTTTCTTTATACACTCATTAGTGGGGAAACATTACAGGTTGGGACAAACGGCGCACTTTACGTTTGAAACTTTCCAGCCGACATATTAAAAGAGAAGGTAGATCAACCAGTGACTGAAAGTAAACAGTGGGCTTCTCCGTCGCAGCCAGGTGTTTTGCCAACTCTGCCACACATGCAACAGTATGATACTTTATTATGATTAGTAATACTCTGAAATATTGAGAACCTCTTTCAGGTTCTGCCAGTTTACAGTCAACAAAAAGCTAACAATGCAGCATTGCATGCATAAAAAACAAAAAGAATGTACTGCATCATTTTGTTACAAAACGAGTGCATAGTGAGAGGGTGCAGCGAATGTAAGAACGGAGAACACATACCAACATCCTGTTGCATGGACTAGGGCAGCTCTTGTGGACAAGTCTGAAAGTGAAACAAATGATTTTGTTCTCGGCTTTCTTTGCGTTACAAACCAAAAGTTGGTGCACTCTCTTTTTACAGCCCATTTGACGTATGTGGGGGCGCTATCTTTTGGGAAGTGTTTGTAGGTGTATATTTTATTTCTTTGTGCCTCTTATAATAATGTAAAGCGCAAGAATTAAAATATATTCGGCGTACAAATCATTGTCTGTGTCATGCTGACATCAGGATTAATGCTGGTTCTTTTCTAGCTGATTTTGCTTGAGTAATACGGTGATGTCTTTTTAATATGGACACCTCCTTTCCCCCAAAAATCATTCATGATGTGAGTTGCCCATATTAACCAAACAAAAATACACATATTTTTCCAGTTTGTCCCTGAAATCAGGGTTCATATAGCAGGGTATCCATATTAACGGGGTCCATATTAATCGAGACATGACTGTAATACTCTATTTGCGCTTTTTCTGCCTCCGCAAAAATGTTCATCTAGGAGCGTCTAAATTCATAGCTGAACGGGAACCGTTCCCAGGCGCACGTAGGCACTCGCCCGAAAAGGGTGGTGCCACCTTTACGGCGTGGCGAGAGATTGTGCCAGGGTCTTGAATGCGAGAGGCAGAAATCAGCGTTGGGAAATGGCACAGAGAGATTGGGGCCGTGGCTCTGCCCAATTGCCTTGCAGGGACCGAGGCAGCCAATCGCAGCCCCGCAAGAACTGAAGCCCCGCCCACCCCAAAGCTCCGCCTACCCCTGCCTGTTCTGCGGATAGCACCGCCGCTTTTGGGGGCTCCTGGGGCCAGTCTTCCTCCGCAGGTTGGCCACGCGATGGCGCCGGCAAGACGCATTCAGAATAAAGGGGAGTCTGACTGCGTCTCTTCACTCGACAGCAGTTTGTGCGAGTGCAGTTTCTTCAGTGGCCGTCAGATTGTGGGGGAGCTGGAGGGACACTGCAGAGAACATACTAATTAACTAAATCATAAACTAAAATTTACTGGTCAACTTTTTTAATTAGTGAAGATAAACATGTAGTCCCAATCAGAAACCTGCTGATCATTGTCGAAAACCACTAGACCAAATCATTTTCGGAAAGATAAGGCAGGTGCAGCATTTTATGGCGTTCCGAAAAAACGCTTAATTTGGGCACGTTTCTAGGTTTCGGCTTTCTATGGGAGTGCATCTTTGCACCTGCGGTCCTGCCGCCCGGTGGCTGAGGCCTAAAACGCCGGTGTGCCATCCTTCCTTCCATCCATCCTACGAGGGAGGCGAGGAGGGTACCTTTGCACCTCGGCCACTGGGGAGCAGGACCACTGGAGCAAAGATGCGCTCCGATAGGAAACTGAAATCTAGAAACGGGTCCGAATTCAGCGTTTTGTTGGAACACCGTAAAATGCTGCAACTGCCTTATATCTTTCAAAAAAAAAAGAAAGAAGAGTTGATATACCATAGAACAGCGTGCGTCCACCCTATCCGCACTAAGCACCCACCTAAAAAATTTTAAACATCTGAAACAATATGCACAGTTCATTTATATGTAAAATTGATGACCTCACATGCGCCCATCCCCCATTTTTTCGCGATTATCTTTAAGTTTTTAGTGGGCGCTTGGTTGGTATTTTACGGTAGTGGTTTTTAATGATGCTCAAAAAGTTTCTAATTGGAACCGTATGTTTTTTTTTACTAATTAAAAAGATAATAGGGAGTTTTAGAACAGCGTACGCAATTTTAGCGCACGCTAGCGCTAAATTTAGCGCTTGTATTAGCGCGCGCGACGCAAGAGAGTTTTAGAATAGCGTTTCTCCGTCGCAACGCAAAAGCCCAAGCATCTCGCGCTTGCGACGCCACCAAGGTACAGCAACAATTTTTATTTCACACACAAAATGCTGTAACTTCAGAAAAAAAAAAAAATTTTTTTTCCGGTCTAGGAGTAGCATTTTAAACATGAGAATGCGACGCGAGCGGTTGACCGGTCGTGTCCGCTTGCGTCGCCTCGGCAGGAGAGGTCTCTTGTACTGACCTTCGCACATCGTAGCTTCGCCGAGAAATGTTCGTGCGTCGCAAGCATCAAGTTGCCGGTGATCGTTGCCAAACCGAGTACAATGTCGTCCCGTATTGAAAATCGCTGTCGCGAGGATGCCGCCGACGTCGCACGCACTCACGACGCGGCCAAAGCAGCCGCCGGCATCCTGCAAGCCGCCATTTTTTTTAACTCTGCTTGTCTTGGCTTTAGCCAACTTGTCATCACGAATCCTCCCTGGAGACGCGCAAAGGCTCTTTGCGTACGCACGCTATTTCTGAGAAATAGCGCACGCTAAAATTGCGCACGCAAAGCGCAAAACCTGGTTTGCGTTCGGAGCATGCGCAGTGGCGACGACGCTATTCTTTGCGTGCGCAAAGCTTTAGCGTGCGCTATTCTAAAACTCCCTAATTAGTAGAGTTAAGGTAATTCTAGGTATGTTTTTTGCAATGTCTGTCGCGTCGCCGTGGCTGGTTATTTGTTTCCGGAAACCGTTTTGTTTTTTATCAACCACCATATTTTTAGCGATCTTTGAATCTTTGCTGGGTATGCACTGAAGTAATGGCGCTTCTGAATTGATTGTTTACAATCTGAAATGCCTACTATACTTTTGGTAGGGTTGTCCCATTATTGGATAGCCAGAATTAAACGCAATCGAAAATTGTTTTGTATGATTTAAGGGCAACCTATTTTTCTGCCAGGGATTCTGACTGGGAAAATTGAAATGAAACAAGTGAAAGGTGACCTTTAAGATGGGGATTATAACAGTACTCATTACGAAAAGGTTCCTGGTGAACCTCACTTGGGTCAGATTTTTCAGTGACAGTGTACTTTGTTGCACATGTCTTCAAAATTACTTTAGTGTCCCTCTGGGTGTGCTTCTTTTCTTTTGTTTGGTTTTTGTCAGTCCAAGTACTATTCCTCTATTTTGACTTTCAGTGTAGTCGCAAGGGCTACCTAAGCCTTTACCGTTCTCGAGCATTGTGTTTTTGTAGATGGGATGAAAGTTGAATTGACTCGTGTGATTCAAAGAATGCATGGCTTAATTAAACTATATTTGCTCTGTAATTTTACGTTCTCGGTTCAGCACCCTGCAAAATGTCTGCCTGATGAACTTGATAAAACATGTCTGCCCTGTTCATAATAAAAGTATATACTCTTGCCAATGCAGCTTAAAGGGCGTGAGGGGTACAGTATTGCACTTGTAAAGCCGTTCATCACTTTTGCTATTCAGTAAAAAGATGCCTTGCAGTGGTGACACATCCGACACCACAAATGTAGCAACAGCTTGGAGTTGAGGAAGAGGGAGAATTGCAGCATAAAGAGACTTCCTTTTCTATGCACCTGCTGCATGTAAAACTGCTGCACTTGTCTGGCTCGAGAATTAGACTTTTTGGCTGCTGCATTTGTTTTACAGTTGTTGCCATGTTCCAGGGTTTGTCACAAATGGCTGTTTTACCAAAGGGCTGCTAAAAGCAGGACCTTGAAAAATAATAAAAGTTGTCTGGATCATGGTTTGGTGTCATCGTTCGTCTTCCTGCGCGATCATCAGGTTGCAGTGTAAAACGGGGCCTTACTAGCCCTTGTAGCAACATTGGCGACCACTCTGAGGCACAGTGGAAGATAAATGTCCTAGCTAAGCGATTCAAATTGATGGATGGTTCCAAGTCATGTTGCAATCTTGGGCTGCAAGAAAGCAGACTGACTGGTTCTCAAAGAGCCTTCCTCTATCTGGTGTCGCTGTGCATACCACGGGGCGGATTTATTGCTGGATCTGGCAGGTGTGGTCGTTACGGAATGCATTGATGGGATTATTGTACCAAAGTGCTTATCCCGTTATGTTCTGCTACAAAACGTGAGGAATTTACACCAACATTGCACCTAAACTTATTTCACTTTATTAGTGTTGAAAAAAATCAGTTCAGGGTCCACAACACATCCAGATCATTATGTTAGACTCGTGCAGATTTTCAGAACCTTTTAATATCGCCGCAAATAATATACTGTTCGATATGATCTCTCTGCCAAGCATTGACAGTACTTGAAATTTTCATAGATATATCGCATTTATGTTGTTTATAATGCAATTAAACGCAAAGGTGCAAGCGAGCTGGACCAGAATGCTCTGACTACGGTGACCAGACCCCGTTTTGTCCGGGACAGTCTTTTGGGAAGTGAACTTCTGCTTTCCCGTCATTTTTTTTCTCAATGATTCCTTGCATCCCGTTTTCGTGGGAAGGTGTATGCATAGTTGCGAAATGAGCGCTAAGCAAGTAGAAGAAATCTAAAAGAATATATATAATGATTTATAAAAATAAGCACTTAAAATGTTACCTCCCATAGAGTAACTTTGGAGCTCTTTGTGTGGTTCCATCTGTCAATACGCTCTGCTTGCACAGACGTTTGGGGCACTTTTCTGTAGTACTATATTTGGCACGCTTCGATTCTGTTTAAAAATGACGAAATGTGCTTGTGTAACTAAACATACAACTTAAAAAAAGTTTGTAGAGTGTACGGACTAGTAGCAGAGGTTTCTTTTTCTCTCGACCCTGCTCCCGCTTTATCCCGATGTCCTGTTTTCTATGCTGTAGATTATGGTCCCCCTAGCTCTGGCGGATTAGCTTCGTTGAGTGTGCCTCTCGCCACGCTCGTATGTGAAGCGACAACCGCGGAGTAAGCACCGTGATTTTGCTAATCTTCCTTTGCCGCAACGCACCCGTGTTCTATTTAGAAAGCACGCCTCCAGAGTGGGACGGTAAATAAAAAAGGGAATTTGTTAAGTGCTAATCTAGCTCGCAGTAAAAAGTTTAAAATAAAATTGTGGGTATTATTAATGATAAACTGCACGGCACTTGCAAGAAAATTATGGGTTAATTTTTTCTCTATGGGTTCATTTTAATTTTAACTCCTCGTTAGTTATCACCCTTATATAGATATTAAAAAAAAAAAAAAAACGGAGAGGATAGACGAAGGGGACAAACAAAATGTCTCGCTTTGAGACGTTTTGTGTTTGTTCCCTTCGTCCGTCTTCGATTTTTTAAATATAGGTAACATTCACCAGCTCGTTTGTTTATTACTCTTTCTTTAATCACCTTTAATAGGTTTTATCGATTCGAGGTACAGTCAGTAGAGTAAATTAAAACTAAATTAGATAAAGTAATAAAACTAAATTAGATGAAGCTGTGGAGGAAAAGTTGTGAATTTAACGAGTTTGAGTAGTTATTTCACATGCTGATCTCTGTTATCATGAAGTTCTACCTGATAAAATTTCATTGATGTTCATAATTGTATGCAAAAATATTGTTTTCTTAATCGGAATTAAGAATTTTGATTCTACTACAACCTTTAGAGTTTAGAACTTGAATGGGACATCAATTTGTGTGTTTTAAGATTATTCTAATTTAGAATATACTATACAGTAAACTTTCGTTAATTCGACCTCGACGGGACCTTGAAATTTGGTCGAATTATCCGAATGATCGAATTAACAAAAGACAGAAAAACGGTTAAAATTAAACGTCCTTTTATGGTCCAAAGTTCTCACGGATGGTCTGCCGCCGTCTGCGCTTAAAACGCGTGTCCAAAAGCATTCTCCTGAGAGCAGCGTAACTAAACGTCACGTCCCCGAAAAAATTGCGCACAAAAACAAAAACGGAAAAAAGTTTTCGAGCCGCCTTTGGCGCCGGGCAGCCAGACCGTTGGCGACAGAGAGAAATGACAACAAAAATAAAAGGAAAAAGAACCCGCGCTTTCCGGCACGCAAGATGGACCGTCCGCACACGATGCCACAGAAAGACGCTTTGAGAGCGCGCGCTGAGAAAGCTTTACGAACTGACTTTGACGTCGGGCGGCCAGACCGTCAACAATAGAAAAAAAAATTGCAAAAAAAAAAATAAAGAGAATTCGCGCTTTCCGGCGCGCGCAAGATGGATGCTCCAGAAAAGCGCTTTGAGAGCCGCACCGCGCGCGCTGTCTCCGCGCTCGACCACATGCTATGTTCTCCGCACTACTCCACGCCAGATTTGTTGCGCTGGCTCCTGTCATTTGCTACGGTCCATCTCAACGGCGTAGAGGAGCAGGCGCATATTAACGCACGTTCGGCTTTATAGCAAAGGGTCCGTGTTTCGCGGTACCTTGGTGGTTTTTCTGCCGTGGTGCCGTGTAATGTGAGCCCGCGCGCATTCGCTCGGGATGAATTATCCGATGCGGAGTCTTGCCGAGTTCGAACTTTTCCTCCCATAGAAATGTATGGGCGCTCGCCGGGACTTTTGAACACGATCGAAACAAACGAAAAGTCGAATTAACCGAAATCGAACTAACGAAAGTTTACTGTATTTTGTTTAAATTTTATTTCATACCTAAAATAACCATTCACAGCAGTCCATATGTCCGTGCTCCTTCATCAGCATATCCTTATTGCCATGTCTATAGTCGGTTACAAGTTAAGAAGGTAGGAGAAGCTCCTCCCACAAGCGTGGTGCGCCGGTTTCAAATCCTTCCGCAATCGAAAGAAGAGTTCACTGGAAACGCTCCTTGTTCCGCTTCAATGGATAGATAATGACCACAGAGTGGTGCCAACTTGTCCCCGACCCCCACTTTTTAAGAAAGCGACCTTTGTATTCATCGGAGAAGGAACCAAGCCCCTGAAAGCAGCCTTTGTATCAATCGGAGGGGGAAGCTAATCCCCGAAAGTCGTCTTTGTTTCCATCGGAAGGGGAAGACTTAATCTCCCTCTCGTGGCGTCCACAATGCTTAGTCAAAGTCGAGAGATAAAGCAAATATGTACAGAAAGGCAAGACCCTCCTCGCGCGTTGGCCGCAACGTCACGGAAACGATGGGATGCTATTGGATGCGGAGGTGGCGGAGGGATATATGATTCCCTTTGAGGGGCATTTGCCGCTACCTTCTTGACTTGTAACCTACTATAGTGCTTCTATGTGCTGAGGCGCATCTGGCGGAGGATCGCTCCACGTGCATTGGCCGAGAGGACCATGAGGGGAGAAAGGAGTACGAAGTGGAAACGAATGAGCAGTTAGGCTTGAGCAGAGCTTGGGTTACGACAAGTGAGTAAAGACTTTAACCTAACAATGAGGGGGGGGGGGTGGCTCGTCCGGTATTTTAAGATAAATGAACTGCAAGTATCGGAAGAGCCCGTCTCTTGATGCAAACTGATGGCTCCGCAGTTCTTTTCTGCGCAAGTGTGCCAGCTGGTACTGGCAGCTCCAGTGCCCCCCGCTGTCGAACCTGTGTTGACCGCAGCCGCAATCCGCCCTTCTGGCGGCCCTGTGCCAAGGAATGCGGCGCAGCTACCGAAGTTTACGAGCTTCAGTGATCGACAATCCCCGTTGAATTTACTGAGCGGCTTGAAAACTTGTGTTTGATTACGGGAGTCGCTGCTCCAAACCGGCTCAGTCAGGTCGTGCCGGCCGCACTGGAAGGGAGTGCCAAATTCGCATGTTTCACTGGCGACTTCGGGAGTTGGAATGAATACACCATTGCCTTCCAGTCCGAGATTGCGTCCATCGACGCCAAGCGACGCCTAAAGGATGAATTATGGCACCGAACACAACATCCCGAAAAGAACCTGAAGGAGTTCATCTACACACCACTGCTGAATTCTGCTAGAGAATCGGAGAGGAGGTGCCAGACACCGAAAAGGTAGACTGCGTGCTATGCCAGATGCTTCTCCGGCTTCAAGATTTGGTGGAAGGGAGGCAGTACAGAAATCCGAACAACCTGGCCAAAGCAGCTTATGACCTTATGGAACATGGCTGGCAGCGTCTCCAGTACAAGCTGTCCCCTCCAAGGAGCAACCAGGTGGTCCGCGACTTGGCCTTCCGGGCACGGGCCAACAACGACATCGCCGGAATGGGAGCTGCAATGCCCGCCGCGGTCCCACTGGCTTCACAATTAAACTGCCATGCCATCTATAACGTACAGTATAGCCATGCCCTCAACGTTCCGTTGGCCACCACACTCTGCGGCCATCGAGCTGGCCTACTACAAGGACCAGCTTCCAGGACCAGCGACGTCAGGGTGACTTGTGGTTACCCCTCTGTCGATGTCCCAGTGGCAGCAGCCCAGCCCAGGATCTGCCCACTGCCGGAGATGCGGAAGAGTGGGTCACTCAGCCTGCAACTGCGCCACAGATCGGCAGTTGGGTCCACCCAACCGCTTCAAGTGCCAAGAGCCTGGTCATTTCGAAGCACAGTGTCCAGGAAAGGGATCGACACTGGTAGCTGCTACCCCGGTGAGCATCTATGACAGCACGCTTCAGGTGGCGACAACTGCCGGGAGAGAAGTCCTCCCTCTTGACGTTAGGATTGGGTCAACAGTGCTCGAGGCGCTGCTCGACACAGGCTCCAGCGTCAGTGTTATGGTTTGACCAGCCATGGCAGCTGCTCTGACAACGGGGTCCGGGCCAGCCAGAAAAGGGAGGTCTGCACACTGCGACTGGCTACAGGTTAATCCCGGTCCACTGCATTCCTTCGGTACAAGATTCAGTGGGCAGCCAATTCTCGGCGGCACTTCCTGTGTACTCCCGACCTCTGCAGAGACATTGTTTTAGGAAGAGATTTTCTTACAGTGACTACCTCACTGCATATTCATATGGCACCTGATGTATGGACAATGGCAATACAGCCACTGTGCATTGTGCCATTTGTGAAGGCTGAAAAGCAAGCAAGCAGTGAGTTGTGGGTAGAAAGACTACCTGGATAACATCTTCACAGAGGTGTCAACATACGCCCTCCACTGCATCTAGCCACAGCGCTACTGATGGCAATGGGCATCCTCTTTCGACATGCAAGAAGTATACTTGCCTATGGACAAGTTGCTGGAGAGCTTATAGCCCAATCTTCACAAAAACTCCCATCTGCACTGTCTTTGCCGAGCATCAAATTTATGCAGGAGACAGTACCCGTTCGCTGCAAGCTACGCCCTTCTAAGAAACGAAATCATTGACGATCGCGTTCGAGACTTGCGGGAACAGGGACTTATGCGTAGTTGGAGCTCTAGCCAAAGACCAGTGCTCAAGTTCTTGTAGCGAAAAAGTGGAGACTTCCGTCCAGCCATAGACTATCGCTCGCCTAATACCTGCACCAGGACAGTGGCGTCGTAACCCAAGCAGCACACATGGTCCCCCAAATACCATCAGGATGTCCCGACGTTCCAGGGTTGTCCTGTGGATGTGTATAGGACATCTGTGCTTCTAGGGAAGGGGTGCGGGGGCGGGGCGGCGGCCTACCGCCCCGGGTGCGACTGACCCTAGTGACGCCACTGCACCAGGGTACCAGTATATCGATGTCCCGAACTGCATTATGGTCTCGTGCAAGAACCCTACACAACATCTGACGTCGCAACAAGATGGTGGACCAGTAAAGTTCCAGGTCTCGATTTTTATCAAAACTACGATGAAAAAGAAAACTTCAAAAGTTCTGGGAAAATTTACTTGCTCCTGTAAGCTTGGTTTCTTGCGCGCTTTTAGAAAATATGTTTACGTAATATCCAGAGTCATCGCCGACCACCCTGCCGCGTGAAATTCAGAACAAAACGGTGGGCCATGTCTCGGTGGGTAAGCACAAAAATACTAGAAAAAGCTAAAAAAAACGCCAGTTTTTTGTTATATTTAGCGCGGCTTCACATGAGAGAAACTGCAATTAGTTTTCTTGCTTTATACCAGGAATGCTCATGAAAGAACGTTTTACTACCGCGACGTCCTTGCTTGCTTATGCTGTGCATACGCAGAAATGAACACAGCGCTGATCAGCATAACCGCTATGTTCTCCTGTTAATAAATGAAAAGAAAAAAAGAGTCAACAAGTAAAGGTTGGGGAAGCAGTAAAGCCGGCGATCGCGTTGGCAAAGACTTTGGCGTGGGCCAAGTTGGGCGCCTTGTCAATAACGAGGAGCAGGCTTTTTGTAACTTTTTTGATTGGTGCATACATGATATTGATATTATTTATTGCACTTGAGAGGTAAAAAAGTGTACAGGTGTTGGAGGAAGGGTGACGCCCATGCTCTAGTGTGCCCACAACACCGAGCTATGCGTGCGTCCGTGCGCGGCGTGCTATCAACGCGGGTTGAGGCGGCGTTGCTGCGTGGCGTAGACGGCACCACGAACACGGAGCTCGAAGCGAAACGCTTTACAAACGTCTTTGTGCGGCGTTCTAGAAGATCTTTATTTACCCGTTGTCTTCATCCTAAACATTGCATAACCTTACCGACCTTACCAATCGCGGTCGCGACGTTCCGGCCGAGAAGGAGCGGGTTCGCGGTGACCTTATTTCGGTGAACGTTATTTCGGTGACCTGGCGTATGTGTTGCTGCTTGTGTTTTTTCTGAATTCTTTTCTGTTTTTTTGTCCGAATGAGTTTTTTGTAATTTTTTTCTCCTTTTGCACGCATGTACTTCATCTTCGGGGTCGCGGAAATCGGGGAGAAAATGCATAAACAAAGTGAAGTGTCTTTCCCTTCGTATTACTTTGTCACAGACGTCCTCCATCTACTAGGTCAGTGGCCGTGTCATTCGGGTAGGATGAATGTTCGCGGAGTCCGCGTTGGGGTATTTGTAAGAATACGCAATCCCTCGCATTTTTTTTAAATCGATATTTGCTTAAGAAGTGGGGTGGGCGATGACTCGGGATATTATGGTAGTTAAAAACGTTGAATTAGACGCCGGAGCTTGCTAAAGTCAATCTTGCATAAAAAGGTGACAACAATGACTTTGGGAACTATAGACCTATTTCTATTTTGTCGGCGTTTTCAAAAGGTTTATGAAAGCTTTTGCTTTCACGATTGGTGAAGTTTTCAGATAAACACACTTTTACCACTACTCCAACACAATTTGACTTTAGAAAATATCGGTTCACGGAGTATGCTCCTCTGGAACCAAATGAATGCATTTTTAGAAGCTTTGAAGGTAAAAAGATGACCCTTGGCATTTTTGACTTTACTAAAGCATTTGACCGTTTAAAGAAACACGTACCCCCCCCCCCCCCCCTCAATTTTTTTTTAATTTTTTGCCAGGCGATTAATTATGGTGTCGGAAGACTACCCAATTAATATTTTGCTACAGTCACGTATATTTTTATTAAAGCTCACGTATATTTTTATTAAAGCCAAACAAAAAGCAACTGCGTTTTTTTTTTTTTTTGGAAGAAGGAACAAGAACTCCTTTGCGCGTCGAAGTGCTGGAGGCCTTGGCCCTTGAAGAAAAAGAAGAAGATTTCGTGAGCACCTCGTCAATTACGGTCCACGAAAAAGAACGCCAGTATTTGCGGTTTGCCACACCCTGTTGAGTGATAGGCTAAAACGTTGTTTAAAACGTGATTAATGTGCCGTAGGACGAAGAAGAAAGGGCCTAGGCTGGGAAGAAGAAAAAGTAAAAGTCAGTTGTTAGTCAGCGTCAGCTGTGTTTGTCCAGTCCTTTCCTTCTTGTCCTTGTTTTTCCGTGTTCAGCTGACCTGATTGCCAACAGTATGTACCAACCAGAGTGTCGAACCGAAATTTTTATCGGTTCGGTTCCGGTTCGGGTTCACGGATTTCGGTTCAGCTCCGGTTCAGTTCCGGGGAGCGAAAAATAACGGTTCGAACCGGTTTGAACCGGTTCGAACCGGTTTGAACCGCTAAACTGAGAATATATTTTCCGCGTTACTTTGGCAATAGGCACTTTTTCTAGAGTGAAACGAGTAACTATATAGCTTTTTATCATTTGTTGAATCCCCCTTTTTTTCAGGTACCAAAAATGAATTGAGTCGTTGAATTGCATGAGAAAGCTAGATTAACATATATGACTCAACATCTATTTCTTTTTACCTCAGTCGCACATATTTTACCTGAATCTAAAGGTTATCAGTCTGGTGGGTCGTCTAAAATGCGCGTGATTAGTAAACCTTTGCGTCGCAATATTAAAAGTCCAGTCCTACTGTGCTCTTGTACTTCGAAATTAGTGCATACAATCATGAGATGAGCACATTCTCGCCATATATATTTGAAATCTAGATTATAAAATACGTTTCACAATATAAATGATGACGATGCAAACCGAGCTTAAAGCAATAATATTTTCAAAATCTCAGGAGAGTTTCAGGACAAACCCTTTCAGTCTACCTTTTATAGAAACTCTGAGCGGCAAGCACAACGCTTGCTTTCCTGACCAATATTGCTTACACTCAGCGCCGTGATGCAGGCGAATAGGAATGCAGAAAAGAGTGACCTTCGTATTCAGTGCGGATATGACCTAAATAAGAGCGCATTGAGGTGAACCTTTTCGACATAGCTTGGCGTTTGATGTTTGTTCTTGACAAGATGCCGGTCAATTCAATTTTTAAATAAGCATCACCCTTGCTAATTGGTGATTTGTTGTTAAATACAAGAAAGTGGTATATCATAGTCTACATAGTCTACACGACATTAAAGCTACTTAATTGGTCACTTTCTGACGGTGTGCGTGCGCAGCCGTCATAGTTCTGCCACGCGCCACTGTGTATGTACTTTGTTTTCATCCAGCCCACAGACATATAAAATTGTTCCTCATCAAATAAAAGAAGCAACAGACTTCTGTATGTTTGAGAAGTTGAATATGCGTCAGGAACACAAGGTATTTAAATCAGCTTCAAAATGAACAAAAACAAACAAAAGGCATAAGTTTCTCCCAAGTCACTTATACACCTGCCTCTCGAGGATAAAAACGCCGGAAAATATTTGCAGAGCATATTTCAGATAATTTGTTGGTGCATTAACTTATGATGTATATTTTTATGGTGATAGGCCCTTTATTTATGTTGTCAAGTGTTCAGGTAGTAAGAAAATATTTGTTATTGTCATCAATAAATTTGACTGTATGAAGTTCACATAACCGCTTCAGACCGACACGGGAGGACGAAACTCGAAAATACGCCATCTGTTGAGTCTGCGGAACGTGCTTATTTGTTCGCTGTTTGGCAGTGTGAAACACCAGGTTGCGGGGTATGCCAAGAAGAACTGTGTGCTCACGTTATAGATATGAAGGCAAATGCACGAAATGTGCAGAGAGAGAGATAATAAATTATATTCTAAATAATGCCATCCACGACGCCTTACTGCAAAAAGAACTATATAGGGATGCATGTTTTAAACGTAAACACGTTTAACGGAACTCCGTCTGGTTGGGTCAAAAAGTTGAGAAATGCAGACCTTCACAAACCAAGTCTTAAACATTTAGTGGCCCGACGTTTCAATAGGTCGGGCTCAATATATCGACAGCCACTTAACCGTTGGCGTGTGTCAACGGACTAGGGCACTTGAAGAGGAAAATGTGTGTAAAGCAAACGACACACCGTAGATAGAAAAGAAGCTGCTGCTCTCCACGTGCAAATAGTCCCCCTTGATAAAATAAAAACAAACAAACAAACAAATCGGTTTTGAAACGTCGGACTCTTTACTGTTGAGGACTTGGTTGGTTATGGTGCGTATTTCTCTAGTAGAGATGCGTGTAATGATGTTCCTAATTACACATAAATATCGCAAAGAACAGACAAGATATTTCTAATTTAAATCACATTAATACATCGGATTGCACGAGCTCGAAACTTCGAAGAATACTGTCTTGGGAGGCTAAAATTATATTTTGTTTTACGGGCACTTGTTTTGTGGCCTGATTTTACAATTCCGTGCTTTATCAGTCATGCGCGCTCTAACATTTTATGAGGCTGCAGCATATCATCACGAGACTGCTATATATACTGCACAACTTTACAATTTGGACATCACATTTCAACAGAAAACTGAACTGTTTAACATGGTTTGCACGTGACATCATCGCACTATATGACTATATGTGAGTGGTCAGAGATTTCTTTTTGCTGGGAAAATCAAACCCGAGATGCAAAATGCACTCTGCAGAAGGTTTGCGCTCAGTGCAACCCATGGATTCAGAAACAAAAATTATTCTTGCTTGGTGCAGTGTCGTGAGGAACGGCGCGAGCGTCTGGCACCCCGAAAACGCGCTTTCTGGCATGAGTGATTTCGCAAACCAAGCACTTTTGCAGGATCACGCTGCCTGCTCTGTGCCGAAGGTGCAGAGCAGAGGAACCTTTACAACACAGTAGGCTTTTAACCCCCCCCCCCCCCCCCCCTTCTTTTACATTTGACGATGCTCCTCCAGAGAATACTTTATTTCTGAGGGACTCCCTCCTTTGTTTGGGGGTGCCAATTAGACAATTATATTTCTGTCATGTGTTAATAGTAATTCTCCATTTCTTTTATTTTGCATCCAAAAACTGTGAAGTTTAAACAAAACTGCGAGAATTTGAGTGGCTGTCGACTTTCGGCTGTCCCTCAAAGGCCACTAAAATCTTTCTTTTCAGGTATCCCTGCCGTACACACTTGTAGTTCTATTTATCGTCAGATTAATAAGCTATATTCAGTCTTTTCAATGCTTCTATACTCGGGGAAAACTTTCTCAGACAGTTCAGCAACAACGAAAACATGTTTGAGTGCCTCAATGATGTGTACATGTAAAATAGTTCATGCAACGATTTTCGCACTTTCAGTAAATACCGCTAAGAGGTAATCCCTGACGTTGATAGCTAGCAAAAACACCCATTAGTTTTTCTCTGCTCAATGGCAGGCGCAGAAAAAAATAAAGGAAAGAAACAGCTTTCCCTCCTCAACTCGCTATTAGAACAGGCGGCAATGTGATCTGACGCTAATTGTATGCCGCCAGTGTTCATCATAGTCATGCGCTGGGGTTTGCAAAGGATAAAGCATGGGTTGAGATTTAGGATTTATTAGAGTTCGGCTATTCTCATCTTTGATTGAACACGAGCCAACACGAATGTTTGGCGATGCTGATTGCCAAGAACCCGAGCACTCGGCTCAGGCTCATGACAACCGAGTACGTCACGGTGTCGCAAGACTCGTGGTGAAAAATCGTGATGGCTAATGCTCCTGAATAAAAAATGTAGCGACATCTTCTCCCTCCTCCTCTGACGCAAACACCTTTTATCTTTATGTTTTGCTTTTTTACACCCGCACGTCGACTGTAGCGCCGCCTGGTTTGGCCCAAGATAGCACACGGCCATCCTATACTTGAGTCAGAGCGCAGTCAAAGGCTTAAAGACACGCAAATACATACACACAGGCTAAAAGCGCACTGTCACGGTCTACCAGCCTCGAACGATGTGCTCAAAGAAAGACGATGAAAGCCGTGACGTTCAACAGTCGGCGTTATTTGATTGGCCACATGAGTTCATAGTATGTACTGCACTCCGAAAGCATAGGCATTCCTTCTCCCCCTCCTCTGACGCGCACACCTTTTATCTTTATATTTCGCTTTTTTACACCCTCGCGTCGACGGTAGCGCCGCCTAGTTTGACCCAAGTTGGCAGGCGTCATTCTTCAAAGGATGTCGCTACTTTTCTGTATAAATGGGCTTTAGTGATGGCATGTGACGTCATGGTGTCAACAACGCTAATACATCTATATTCCGTTGGAACTCAAGAAGGTAGGGCGAGGGAGAAGAAGGCCGGGGAGGAAGAAGCAGACGAAACGTTGGAGAAGAGAGGGGAAATTGACGTTCTGAATTTAACTCGACTTCGACGCGGTGAGTAATGCGACTACGCCGCGGGGCCACGTGACGTGACATTATTTGACAGCATGTCTTGAATCCATGACGTCACGTGACCACGTGACACACGATTAATCGTAGCACCAATACAAAAGCGCCACGAAAACCCACAGTTTCTCATACATTGCAATTCGGTATATGACAACTTTATCACTACACAGAAATGCAGCTGCCAATTTTTACTTCTCAAACACTCACTTTGTAATAAAAAATTTCCGTGAACCGTTTTGAACCGGTTACCGTTATATTTTTTTCCGGTTCAGTTCCGGTTCAGTTCCAAGATGGCGGCGAAGATATCGGTTCGGTTCAGTTCCGGTTCGGCTAAAAATAACGGTTCTGTTCCGGTTTTCGGTTCGGTTCGGTTCCGGTTCGACACTCTGGTACCAACTAGCTCAACTAGAACCCGTGACTGATACTTGCTACGATTTCTTTCCATTCATCGTCCTCGGAGCGTGCCAACAAGCTCTGACCAACAGAATATAGCGATGTTCTTGAAGTTTACCCAGGAAGGTTTGGCGACACCCCCACCCGTGTCCACTTTCCGTGTTTTCCATAGGCTATATAAGCCAAGTACCACAAGTGTGTCAAAGGCCGTATCTAGCTGGTCTCCGAAATGCAGGTAACGAAAGTTACTGTCCTCAACTTCAAAATCCTTTTTGACTGTTCTTTTGAAAACGTCCCCCAAGAATACAGCATCAACACATAGTACGAATGCATGAGTGAATGATTCAGTGGTGTTACACAACCTGCAGTTAGTGCTCCAAAATACATCGAATCCCCGGGATCCGCGCCACTCTTTCACCTGTATCGTTCGGGAGTGAAAGCAGAAAAAGCATGACTTGCATTGAAAGGACTCAAGCGATATATTGGATCAGGGACTAGAGAATTAAGCAGACATTTCTGTAGTTTCTTTTTGGAGCACGACTTCAAGAAAGCACTCGTGAGACGTGTTCCCAAAAATTCAATGGTGTTGGCGACCTCTTTATAAAAGTCACGTAAACGGATTGCGTCATTCGATGGCATTCCAAATACCTTTGCCTGACAAAAAAAAATATTTGCAGGCTTTTAGGAACGGGTGTTCAGGAGTATAAAAAATTGCCATCTCGCGATTAGTTGTCCCACAAAGATGTGACCGAGGCCTAGACCACCATCCTCCGTTCGTCGAAAAGGGTTAGATCTGCGCATAGGCTCATACGAGAAATTCCAAATGAATGTCGCAAAACTTCTATTGAACCCATTAATTGTAATTTAGAACAATGCATAACCTGTGGAGGGTATGGTAGTCTTGACAAGAAGATGATATTGCATACGGCAACCTCGCCCAATGTAGAAAGGTATCGTTGGCTCCACATACGATCAGCTGACTTCACATTTGTGCCTACAGAGTCCCACCTCGACTTTGGATTATCCATCGCACTGAGTGTCACCTCTAAAAGCTGCGGTTTGTTTCTAGACCATTCAATGTCCACGTACTTGGCCGGTATTGATCCCCACTCCCCGCACCACGATCCACAACTTTTAGCTTTATTTACAGAAAAACCAGACACAAGGAATTAGTCTTCGACATGTGACATAGCTGTCACTATGCTTGGTTTGTTTGAGCAAATGAAGACCGAATCGTCTGCGTACGCCAGGAGTTTTACTTCGCAGGCATGAAGTTGAAAACCTTGTATCTTTGTGTCGTTGATGATGACCCTGCAGAGTGACTCTAAGAGATATTAAAAAGTAGCGGTGACACTGGGCAGCCTTGGCGTACTAAGCGTAGAACGGGAATATATCTTGAAATAGACCTATTTATAATTAACTTAGTCGATATGCTATTGTAACAAAGTGTGATTATGATATGCCATTTTCAAGAGTTTCGCCGACCCGCATGTGCTTCAACAGGGCAAAAAGAAATGAGTGGTCTACTCTATCGCAGGCTTTTTTGAGATCAGCTGTAAAATAGCAGCTGCTTCTTGTGTAAGTTGGCATATCTTAACATTGATCGAACAATGTGGAGATTTGTCCGTATACTTCTTCCTCTTATTGAACATGTTTCGTGATCCACGATGACTTGGGTTATGACAGTTTGAAATCTTCCTGCGATTAATCGAGCCAAGATTTTGTAGTCAGTACTGAGAAGGCTCTTTTTTAAGCTTGTTAGGGTCTTTCGATTTGGGAATTAGTGTTGTATGAGCCTTACGAAACGACAGCAGTAAGTTACCTGTGATGTAAGATTCTTTTAAAACGTTGCAAAGTATGGGGGCAACTTTTTCTTTCCACTTCTTGTAGAAGCTAGCAGGCAATCCATCCGGACCAGGAGCTTTGCGACTTTTCATTTCAGAGATGTTTTGCATAATTTCTTGTACATCCAGGGGTGAATTAAGATTTTCCGTTGTGTCGTTTTTCTAAGCAGGGCAGTGTTGATATTATCTCACGCAGACTTGGATGGGGTGCCTTAGTGCCTCTTGCAAAAAGATTGGTGCAATGCGAGACAAAAGCCTGGTGTATATCACTTTCACTCTGTTGTGTATTTAAGTTCTCGCGCCCCGGTCCTCACCGAGGAGTCGCGTATATTGAGGTTCCCCCAGGTTGCACTAGATGAAACCACGCGTCCGGAGAGCACCGAACCGGGCGCGTTTCAGGTTTCGTTTGTGCGTACCCTGCCTCGCGCGCCTGCGGGCACTGCGCCCCGCGAGACCGCGCGCGTCCCCGCCGAGCGTTGGAGCGACTCTCCACCATGTAATCCGCCAGCCACACGGGCTGGTTTACATACTCTAATAAAGTTGAGTTCTTACGTATCAAGGACACAACACATTCTTCAGTTCCTGGCCGTTCAGTTTTAGCAATGACATCGACTTTTTCATCACACACTCTTGTTCGGCGTGTAGGTACTTCTTCGTAGGCTGTACTCCTTCAATTAGTTGTTGAGTGCGTGTCCTCACAGCCGCACCTTCATAGCGCTTATTGTCGTGTTCTTCTATTTGTTTCTTTATATTTTTTATTCCATTCTTGTACATCCCTGGCTCTTGACATTCGAGATTATAAAAGTGCAAGAGATCGTAGTTTGGACGTCTTTCTTTAGTTTTTTCGTTGCACCTTTTTATCGAAGATATCTCGATAGCTAGTTCTCGAATTATAATCTTAAACAGTTCCCACTATTGGCACTACCCAGTTTTGATGTGTCCAAGGTCATTTATAAGGCTTTCTGCGGCTGTTTGAAAAGCATAATTTTCTAACAGGCTTTCGTTCATCTTCTAGCCTTCCCATGATTGCGGCTTTTCTTTTTTTCGTTTTTGGTTCGAACCTATACACTAACCATAACCATGCGATGATCTGAGAAATATGCAGGAATTACATTATAATTACTAAATGAACTGCTAGCCGAACCAGACACATAGATACGGTCCAAACGCGCATGCGATAATCCCTGGAAGTACGTATATTGAAGAACATGTTTTTTGTTGTGAAAGTGTCCAACAGGTCGCAACCCGAACGAGAGCTTGAAGAATGTCTACACTTGGATTAACGATTTTCTTGCTCGGAATTCTATCTTTGGCATACAATACGCAGTTAAAATCTCCAAGGAGAATAACATCGAATCTTGTGTCGGCGTGAATCCTTATTTGATTGAATAAGTTTTCCCTTTTGCGCGGAGTCATTGTACGCGTAAACAACAACTATGCGCCAGGGGTGACCATGTATGAGGACATTTGCAACTAAGAGCCGGCCTGCATCTGCCCTTTCAGCTAAATTGCACATGCGTTATACCAAAATATTTTTAAACAAAATGGCGCGTCCAGCAGAGTAATCGGTTGCTGTGCAGTGGTATGTATCGTGTGAGCTTGACCATACCCTGTTAGCCGCTAACAAAACGTTGTCCTGAGAAACTTTAGTCTTGCAATGCGTCTATGTCACAATTGTGTGGTTCTAGAAAACGCTATACCGTAGCTGGTATTGCTTTTTGCGTGAATACCGCGTACGTTAAGGGAACATATAGTAAAAGCACTTATCTAGCTGGGTGGTGCCAAAGCTGAGTGTAACCAGTTAAACATTTGATTCAGATCGGAGACGGTTTGATTTCTTCCGCTCCTTTGAACTTCGCCTTTCCACGTTGTTCTTGGGGATGGAAGTCTTCCTGCTCAAAGGGACATCTTTGGAGCAGCAGAAATTTGCTGTTAAGGTGGTGCCGATGGCGTCAACTTTCGCCTTTTTGCACGACCTTTCATCTTATGTCTTTGTCGCAGCAGGCGGAGTAATCTGTCTGGGAAGCTTTCTTGTCTCCTTAGATTTAGTGAGTGGAGCTTCAGTTTTGGGGTCATTGGTGCTTCTTGGATTAGGACATCGATGGCGCAAGGCTTAGGTGCCTCCTCTTGTGGCCCCGAGGAGGCCTTGCATGAGTTGTCGAGATTTTCTTGAGATTCCTAAGAATCGTCCAGAGGTTCCAAGTCCTTAGTGAACATTTCACCGACGTCCATGAGGTTTTCGCTTACATCAGCCGATGGCAAAGCATTACCCTGGAGCTTGGAGGCATAGGTTATAACGCACTCCTCGGTGTAATGGCCGTATTGCCAGCACTGTGTGCAGCGTGGTGCAGAGCACTGTCGACGGATGTGGCCAATCGCTTTGCAGTGCAGGCAGAGTGGAGGTCGTCCGGGAATGACCACCAGAGTATTTACTCCGTAAATGGCTAGCATATGTGGAACCTTATCAACCGAGAGGTAAACCTTGAGTACTAGTGTTACAAATCGGATCAAGGTGTCTGTCTCCTGGAGATCTGGAAATCTCCACCTCTCTTTAGTTATCTCTTTTACCGTTCCAAACGGTTCAAGCACCTTCTTTGGTCTCGCTGTCCGGTAGCTGAGGCGGTAGCTATAGCAGTTTGATTTTGATTTCATCCTTTCTAGGATCGATCACGAGGCACTTCTTTTTATTTCGAGTTCTTCATGTACTTTTACCTTGTATTTTGCAGCGCCATTGGCGAAGACGCGTATCCGAACATGGCTCATTTGAAAGGGCCTAAGGCGACGAGATCTTCCAATCAATTGTTGAAAAAAGAACTTCCTTGAAATCTGTTGCCTTGTACGGCCGTCCGGACATATCCGCATGCAAGAAAAGGAAGTATGTGACGAGCATACCTGTAGGTGGACGTTGTAGAATGATTCGATATTTCTTGGTCTGCTTGGAGCATTCCGTTGCCTGTTCATTAACCCGGTCTGCAAGGACCGTCATGCTGCTCTCATTGGAGCTCATCTTGTTGAAGGATCGCTGTCTTCTTCGTAGCCGGACCCAGGGCCACAAGGGCCATTCTTAATCATTTTGGATCAAAAGAACGAAAATTAAGCGTTCACTTACGGTCACTTCTTCCTCCAGCCACGGGGGATCTCTTCGTAGTAATGCAACCGGTCGACTGTAGGTTGGAAAGTTTGCTGCCGATTTCCCTCCAGCAAAAGAACTCCCGGCTCGAAATCGGGCAGCACCGCGCATTGGCTACATTTGCACCTAGGAAAGAAATTGTACGCGTGCATATTCAACTTGAAGTACGCATTTTCGTGCTTGACGTTTGCGCGAGCGATGTCTTCAGCCACGAGAAGGGGCGACGGTTTGGCGACGTCTTCGTGAAAATCGGCTTGGTGGTCGGGCGTGTCGTACGGGATGAATACCACTTCTTTTGATCGGTCCAAAATTTCCCTTTCGAAGGAAGAGTGAATTCGCCGGTACCGCGAACGACAGTTCTGAAGTAGAGGTCCCACACCCGTTGACCGCTGCCATCGCCGTCCATGCCCGCGACACCCACGATACGCTTAACGACGCCATGTTGAGAATTGCGCAGTGAACGCACAGAATGCTTCCGGTTATTTTTGCAACTTTTTTTTGTTTTTAATCAACATGTATGCAGCTTTTTAGAAGCCACAAAAAATAGATTTCATATATTTTTTTTAATATTGAGTGTGTGCTTTCAATGACCCACGACTTTGATTAAATTTGGTGGTTGTGTCTAAACCTTAGAAAACGGCCCGTGACCACGGAAAAGAGAGTGAGCGTGACTCAAGACGGCCAGTTCTCGATCGGCGGTTTTCGGGTGGAAAGAAACCGAATTTCGAGCGGCAAATTCTGTTCTGGGTAGTTGGGGTCTCATATGTCACGTACCATTAAAAACCTCGACGAGCATAAATACCCTGTCAGTGTCCCTTTAACTCAAAACATTTTAATAATAATAAAAAAATAAATTGGAAACATACGGATTTCGTGGAATAGCGTCCAATCTCATTGCGTCCCATCGTGCATATCAACCCATTCTATCTGGTGTTCCCTGAAGAAGCATTCGCACTTCTTTGTTTAATTTATATATTAACCATATTGCTCACAAATAAAAATTCGAAATTTGTTGTCTATGCCGATGATACCAGTTTATTTTACTGCTACCACGAATTAGTAAACAGGGCTAATCAAACTGCGAACGCTAGGTGTGAACATTACCAGTGGTGTGATTTTACATTCAACAAATATATATATTATGAACATAGTAAGAACACCCCGAGACTGGGAAAAAGAAAGGACGGACAAACCAGCTCCTTTGCGCTCTAACCTTCTGCTGAGATATTATGCCTAGAACGAAATTCGAAATATACCCGTCGTGTTTAAAAATAAGCTAGATATGATCCACAATATCCGTAAATGACAATTGCACGTTTGTATTTTGAGCCTGATTGCTGTATTTTTCGTTATAAACGGCCCACTTAGGCAAGCGCTCGGAGAGCAATCAGCGGAGAACACGTGACATCCGCCACAATCATGACGTAGATTGTCTCAGGACCAGCAAAGCTGCGGCAAGACTGACGTCGAGAGGATGTCGTAGCCGTTCCAGCCATCGAAGTGGCCGAAGCACGCCAGCGATCGGGCCACCGATAGCTGGCGTGTTGAACGGGTTAATCTCCTATAATCTTGTAGAGGGACAATAGCGACGTCTAGGACACACAAAAGAGAGTCTCGGGGAGAGGGGAGTTCCTCCTTCCCCTCTTCTTTCGTGGTGGCCGGAGGCGAGACCGTTATCGTCACTACCTGTCAAGGTTGCTAGACGGGCATTACAAACGGGGCGTTAGCGACATCCACCAGGTGCTCGTTTAATTCGTTTTAAAATTCATGTCCTTGTCTTTTTCAACCAGAGTTTTTTGTGCCTGATGTGATGCTGCTAGCTTGAGCACAAATAGACCCAAAAATAAGCGTCGAATTTTCGTTGTAGTATCCCTTTGAGATCTCGGCGCCACATTTACAGAACGAACGTCGTGGGAGGATCATGTAAATTCTATTATAATAAAACTGTCAAGAGTCGTCTTAATGTATTGTCATTGATATATATTTTACAAAAAAAAAAGTGAAATTAGTCACTTAAAACTCTTTATACTTTTCCATTATTCGAGCTGAGAAGCTCGCTAGGGGCACTTCTGTTTTCCTCACTCTAAAGCACTGGATGGATTTGGATGAATTTTACTTTGGATGAATTTTATAAACAAGTAGCGCCAAGCTGGTGCATGCTGGGACGCACTTGAGCCAGAAATGGCGGAGCATGGCCGCCAGTCTAGTTTGTCGCGACGCGTCGTGGTTCCGGCACCTACAAAGAGACCAATAGGAGCGTGGACGCAAACGGCGGCGCGTCACCGGCAGCCACAGCGGACCAATCGGAGCGTGCGCGTCTGGACGTGGGATTCGCCATGAACCAAAAATGGCGACGCGTTGCCGGCATCCAATTGGAGCGCCCGCGGCACGATCGAACGATGGCGGTACTTGGGTCAGGATACCCAGCACTTTACCTCGAGCACTATGAGTATGGTGCCTGGAACTTGTCTCCGACTGGCGTGTTTACCGTGTCCAAAAAGGGTCCGTGATTTTCGCCTGATCACGTCATAGAAGTCATGCGGTCGCCGGTCGCGATCCTGGCGGTGGTAGATGTGGCAGACGCCTGTTCTGCTGCACGTCGCTCTTCAGCGTGGCAGCCCACGAAAGTTTCGGCAGCCAGAAGTTGGGACGCCATGACGACAGCGACACTCGCGTTCGCTCGTGCTTTTCGAAAGCATTTCTACGGCCAACCGCCAGAATCGCGACAGGCAACAGCATGACTGCATGACACTCCGGCTTTTGTGACGTCATTTGTTGCCACATTGAGACCACTTTTGATGTATGGGCGGGATAGGACGCTAAACACAGCAGTCGAAGACGCGCTCCGGGCACAATACTATGGGCAGTGCACCTGCTACCCACGCGGTTTTGTTCTAATTTTCATAGTGCATAGTAGATCCACTAAATGAGCGTAGCTTATTTAGTGGCACTAAGTAACACTAGTGCATAGAAGCTTGGCATTGCAAGCAGTGGCGGATTCAGAGGGTGGGGGGGGGGGGAGTCTGGACGTCCTGACCCCCTCTTGAATTTTGATTATGTAAAAGCTTAGGGCGGGGAAACGGGGCAGAGGGGGAGGGGGGCGGTTCTCAAACGTATGATACGCTGACCCCCTCCTCCCCCTTCTGGAAATACCTGCGTCCTCCCCTGATTGTACGTGTCTGCATCAGCAGAGGAGTTGAGGTATCCTGACTTTGGGTTGTGAAAAAAATCAATTAGGCGGCGGTACCCAAATTTGTCGCCACGAATGAACTATAGTCACCAAGTTCGGGAAATACTACAAGCTCAAATTTAAAGAAAATACTTATGTTACAAAAAATATAACACGAATAATCTGAAGCGTTTCATATGATCCCCTTAGTGACCCTCTTCTTTCAAGTTTAAATCTGCTCCACGTAAGTGCCTTATGTAAATATCGTTAGTGCATAAGTTATAAATCTAAAGTAGAGAACAATGTCTTCAACTTTTTTTAAATTAGCGTTCCTTACAGCCTAATTGCCGATATACCCCACCCGTAGTATAGAAATCTGAAAGGTTCCTACTAACAAAACAACGCATGGTGAACAAATGTTATCCTTCAAACTTCCCAGAGTGCTAAATTACCTGATTGCTCAAAATATGCAACTCCTGTTGTCACTAGTAAGAAATATCCGAGCATTTCTTATACGTTTTCTTTTTTAATGTTGTGGTCGTATTTGGATCTATCAGTCATACACTCCGTCAGGCGCTTTGACAAGAAATAAATATCATTATTATTTTATCATTATTATTATCACATTAAAATCTTTGCACTGCCCCTTTAATTAATCAACCAATGTCGCCACTTCCAGTGGCCCCGACGTCCCCCCCCCCCATTTTGTACTAGGGCAAAGAAAACCGTCACCCAAGTATTTTAATTACGTCAGCATTTATTTGCCTGCGTGCATGCATCTGTCTTTTGTTTGGTCGGTCGTAATTTGGACTGGTCTTGTTTCGTGAGGCCGCGGTGCGGTTCCCGCCGTGCCCTTTCGCTCCGTTCCTTGGCTGGTTACGTCCTTTCCTTCTTACCTAAGAAATCAAGTCTTCTCGCTTCTCGCACGCTTCCAAGGACACGCCGCGGGAGTGGGAAAGGAGAAGATCAGAGGCTGTGTCACAACGCACGCGACAACTAAGGTGCCGTGTTTTTTGGATAAATTCGAAAAAATACCCGCCGGTAAAATTTTGGTCAATTCGGATTTATCCGGTAAACTCCGAATTTTTACGTGCCAATAACACTCCCCCCCAAAAAAAAAAAAAAAGGAAAAAAAAAGAAAAATTGTGTTTTTTTTACAGTTCAATTAGCTAAGGGTTAATAGTCCTGGGAAAAAGCCACCATAATTATCTTCGGAATTTCAGACCGTTGTCAAAAGGGGTCTTGCCGCTTGTCTCGTCAAGGTTGGTTCAGGGCAACAGGTCGTTGTACATTCAGGTCATGACGAAAGCTACTCTTTTGGCTTCCAGTTTGGGCCATGCGATTTGTGATTTAGAGAAAAGAGAGGGTATGTTTTTGTATCAATGAAAGCTATGGACCATGGAGATTAAAGAGGGGTAGTTGAAGCTTCTCTATTACATCCTTAACCACTCCACCTCCCGCGGCCGTGGGCTAGGTTGATGGAACAGGATGGGATGACTACGAGCTTCCTAGCGACTATTTCCGGGGTTTATTGATTTTAGAGGTTTATCGAAGCATCACTTCTGTACAAATTTTGTCGTGGGACAATTTAGTATTGCCAATGGCAATGGCACCAACTCCAAATTCAGCTGAAGAAATTTTAATTGATATAAGCGCGTTTTATTTTTTATCTCGCATAAGTTTAAATCCGGTTATTATTAATTTATTTATTTTTAATAGGAAACGCTGCGAAATTAAACTGCGAATTTCGGAGAATTGAGAAGCAAACAAAAATAAGCTCTGAATTTTCGGCAAAAAATAAACTCCGAAAAACACCTTCCGAATTTGACGAACAATAAACTCCGAAATCACGGAACCCTAGCGACCACGTAAAAGCAGGGCGCTGCGACGACCCCGTTTAAAACCGTCGACACCCGGGAGGGAAGGTTGGCGCTTCGAAGACAACAGTATGGGGACCATTGCGAGGTTGGTGGAAATCAGCGTAACAGGAGCGATTTCGGCATAATTTTTTTAATACTCTACTCTGGTTCCTCTAAAACAGAAACGTCGTGCATATAGAGGCAAATCAAAGTAGCTGCCTTGACGCGAGTTTTCGATTTCGGATGAAACCAACCCTTTATTCCTTTTTCGGGTCGACTGCGGTTCAGCTCCCAGGTGGTGCCGAATATATCGGTTTGGTGTGGTTTTGGCTCAGCTAATCGTTGTTGTTCGAGTCTGGTTATCACTTCGTTTCAATCCTGGTTCGACAATTTGTCTGCTTCAAATGGTTAATAATTTCTCTTTATTTTCTTCGACTATTTTACGGAACATCCTAAATACCACCAGGCAAACTAAACAAAAACAACGATTACTAAGGGGTATTATTGTTATTTAAACTAAAATGCGTACACACACTCACTCTACTATTGTTACAGTCATAGTTTTACTCTTCTAATAAAGTACACAGTCATCCAGTGTTCGGTTGCAAACCGAACACGCTCCAACGAAAGCGGCAAATACCTCATTTGAGTCTGATAGATTAAAAGAGCTGGTGAGAATAACGCACGGGCGCATGAAGACTGTGGTTTCACGTGATAGCTTTAAAGAATAATCGCAGTTTTCCTCAAATAGGGTCTTGTTCATTTCGCTTCGGGCAGCCTGCCCAGCTGTCCGGATGGCGAAGTCTTGGGAACACGGCATCAGCGTTAGGCGTGTGTAGGATGACGGCCCAGACCCGAGGAAAACACAGCAGGTGCAGCACGCCAGTAGATTATGCATGGCGGCGAAGCGATCCCTGCACGTGAGAGGGGGGGGGGGGTAATTTGAAGCTTGAAAATGTCAGCCAAATTAACGCTAGACTACAATAATTGTAACTGCACGAGCATCCAAGAGCAATTATTCAATCCCATCGGAAAAATATAATTAGCTCCCATGACACGGATAAAATGATGAGCGGAAATTTGAGCCAGCGATATGAAGAAGCCAGCCAGGCGAACAGATTCACTTGCCAACTTTCTTCTTTCTACATACTTCCCTAAGTGACAAATTCGACTTAGTATTAGTGATGCAAAACTATCGATAAATCGACTATCGATACTATCGATAGTTTTGGAAAAAACTATCGATAGTATCGCAGAACTATCGATAGTCGACTATCGATAGTACTATCGATAGTTTTTCGATAGTCGACTATCGATAGTACTATCGATAGTTTTTCGATAGTCGATCGACTATCGATAGTTTTTCGATAGTCGACTATCGATAGTTTTTCGATAGTCGACTATCGATAGTACTATCGATAGTTTTTCGATAGTCGACTATCGATAGTACTATCGATAGTTTTTTACTATCGATAGTCAGATTTTTGGCGGCTATGGAGACTATCGATAGTACTATCGATAGTTTTGCACCACTACTTCGAGGTCCAGCCAGATTCAGTGGGCTACCGCATAGTTTAGGTTTGCAACAGTGGGGTACTTTTGTTTTTCTTTTTGTGTTTGTTCCGCGGTAGAAAGGGCGCCGACTCTTACAGAAGGCACCAGCTAGTGCCGCCTAAAGCCCCTTTATACGGAAAAGTAGCGACATCCTTTGTAGAATGCCGCCTGCTATCTTGGGCCGATCCAGGCGGCGCTACAGTCGACGTGCAAGCGCGAAATAGCAAAATATAACAATTTAGAGTGTGCATGAGGGACGAGCAGAGAAAAGGAATGCCTATGCTGTCGGAGTGCAGTGCATGCTATGAGCTCATGTCGCCAATCAAATAACGCCGACTGTGCAACGTCACGGCTTTCATCGTCTTTCTTTGAGCACATTCTTCGAGGCTGGTAGACCGTGACAGTGCGCTTTTAGCCTGTATGTATGTATTTGCGTGTCTTTCAGCCTTTGACTGCGCTCTGACTCAAGTATAGGAAGACCGTCTGCTATCTTGGGCCGATCCAGGCGGCGCTACAGTCGACGCGCGGGTGTAAAAAAGCACAACATAAAGTTAAAAGGTGTGCGCGTCAGAGGAGGAGGGAGATGTCGCTACATTTCTTATTCAGGGGCATTAGTGCCGCCAAAGCTGGCGCCGTATGCTCCGCAGTCTGCGTGCTCGCCGCGGTTTGGCGCGCATTTGTAGTAGTATTCGCGTGCGGAGCGAACACAGTTGCCGCACCGCCGCTCGCCTCCCTTCCTCCTCTCTTCGCCCAAACTCCCGTCTTCGTCATCACTGAAAGCTGAACCAAAGTTGGGATGGTAAGTGCTTGGGCTAGTTGGTGTCCCATTTGAAAAAAATAAAGCGAGAAAAAGAAGAGGGAGCGACGCAAACTACTAGTGTCGCAAAACTACCGATAGTAAACTGTCGACAGTACTATCGATAGGTTTACGATAGTCGACTATCGATAGTTTTCCGATAGTCGATTAACGATAATTTTCCGATAGTCGACTATCGATAGTACTATCGATAGTTTTTCGATAGTCGACTATCGATAGTACTATCGATAGTTTTTTTACTATCGATAGTCAGATTTCCGGCGAGCATAGATACTATCGATAGTTTTGCATTACTAGAGCGAACACAGTTGCCGCACCGCCGCTCGCCTCCCTTCCTCCTCTCTTCGCCCAAACTCCCGTCTTCGTCATCACTGAAAGCTGAACCAAAGTTGGGATGGTAAGTGCTTGGGCTAGTTGGTGTCCCATTTGAAAAAATAAAGCGAGAAAAGAGAAGAGGGAGCGACGCAAACTACTAGTGTCGCAAAACTATCGATAGTAAACTGTCGACAGTACTATCGATAGGTTTACGATAGTGGACTATCGATAGTTTTCCGATAGTCGATTAACGATAATTTTCCGATAGTCGACTATCGATAGTACTATCGATAGTTTTTCGATAGTCGACTATCGATAGTACTATCGATAGTTTTTTTACTATCGATAGTCAGATTTCCGGCGAGCATAGATACTATCGATAGTTTTGCATTACTAGAGCGAACACAGTTGCCGCACCGCCGCTCGCCTCCCTTCCTCCTCTCTTCGCCCAAACTCCCGTCTTCGTCATCACTGAAAGCTGAACCAAAGTTGGGATGGTAAGTGCTTGGGCTAGTTGGTGTCCCATTTGAAAAAATAAAGCGAGAAAAGAGAAGAGGGAGCGACGCAAACTACTAGTGTCGCAAAACTATCGATAGTAAACTGTCGACAGTACTATCGATAGGTTTACGATAGTCGACTATCGATAGTTTTCCGATAGTCGATTAACGATAATTTTCCGATAGTCGACTATCGATAGTACTATCGATAGTTTTTCGATAGTCGACTATCGATAGTACTATCGATAGTTTTTACTATCGATAGTCAGATTTCCGGCGAGCATAGATACTATCGATAGTTTTGCATTACTAGAGCGAACACAGTTGCCGCACCGCCGCTCGCCTCCCTTCCTCCTCTCTTCGCCCAAACTCCCGTCTTCGTCATCACTGAAAGCTGAACCAAAGTTGGGATGGTAAGTGCTTGGGCTAGTTGGTGTCCCATTTGAAAAAATAAAGCGAGAAAAAGAAGAGGGAGCGACGCAAACTACTAGTGTCGCAAAACTATCGATAGTAAACTGTCGACAGTACTATCGATAGGTTTACGATAGTCGACTATCGATAGTTTTCCGATAGTCGATTAACGATAATTTTCCGATAGTCGACTATCGATAGTACTATCGATAGTTTTTCGATAGTCGACTATCGATAGTACTATCGATAGTTTTTTACTATCGATAGTCAGATTTCCGGCGAGCATAGATACTATCGATAGTTTTGCATTACTATAGCGAACACAGTTGCCGCACCGCCGCTCGCCTCCCTTCCTCCTCTCTTCGCCCAAACTCCCGTCTTCGTCATCACTGAAAGCTGAACCAAAGTTGGGATGGTAAGTGCTTGGGCTAGTTGGTGTCCCATTTGAAAAAATAAAGCGAGAAAAAGAAGAGGGAGCGACGCAAACTACTAGTGTCGCAAAACTATCGATAGTAAACTGTCGACAGTACTATCGATAGGTTTACGATAGTCGACTATCGATAGTTTTCCGATAGTCGATTAACGATAATTTTCCGATAGTCGACTATCGATAGTACTATCGATAGTTTTTCGATAGTCGACTATCGATAGTACTATCGATAGTTTTTTACTATCGATAGTCAGATTTCCGGCGAGCATAGATACTATCGATAGTTTTGCATTACTAGAGCGAACACAGTTGCCGCACCGCCGCTCGCCTCCCTTCCTCCTCTCTTCGCCCAAACTCCCGTCTTCGTCATCACTGAAAGCTGAACCAAAGTTGGGATGGTAAGTGCTTGGGCTAGTTGGTGTCCCATTTGAAAAAATAAAGCGAGAAAAAGAGAAGAGGGAGCGACGCAAACTACTAGTGTCGCAAAACTATCGATAGTAAACTGTCGACAGTACTATCGATAGGTTTACGATAGTCGACTATCGATAGTTTTCCGATAGTCGATTAACGATAATTTTCCGATAGTCGACTATCGATAGTACTATCGATAGTTTTTCGATAGTCGACTATCGATAGTACTATCGATAGTTTTTTTACTATCGATAGTCAGATTTCCGGCGAGCATAGATACTATCGATAGTTTTGCATTACTAGAGCGAACACAGTTGCCGCACCGCCGCTCGCCTCCCTTCCTCCTCTCTTCGCCCAAACTCCCGTCTTCGTCATCACTGAAAGCTGAACCAAAGTTGGGATGGTAAGTGCTTGGGCTAGTTGGTGTCCCATTTGAAAAAATAAAGCGAGAAAAAAGAAGAGGGAGCGACGCAAACTACTAGTGTCGCAAAACTATCGATAGTAAACTGTCGACAGTACTATCGATAGGTTTACGATAGTCGACTATCGATAGTTTTCCGATAGTCGATTAACGATAATTTTCCGATAGTCGACTATCGATAGTACTATCGATAGTTTTTCGATAGTCGACTATCGATAGTACTATCGATAGTTTTTTACTATCGATAGTCAGATTTCCGGCGAGCATAGATACTATCGATAGTTTTGCATTACTAGAGCGAACACAGTTGCCGCACCGCCGCTCGCCTCCCTTCCTCCTCTCTTCGCCCAAACTCCCGTCTTCGTCATCACTGAAAGCTGAACCAAAGTTGGGATGGTAAGTGCTTGGGCTAGTTGGTGTCCCATTTGAAAAAATAAAGCGAGAAAAAGAGAAGAGGGAGCGACGCAAACTACTAGTGTCGCAAAACTATCGATAGTAAACTGTCGACAGTACTATCGATAGGTTTACGATAGTCGACTATCGATAGTTTTCCGATAGTCGATTAACGATAATTTTCCGATAGTCGACTATCGATAGTACTATCGATAGTTTTTCGATAGTCGACTATCGATAGTACTATCGATAGTTTTTTTACTATCGATAGTCAGATTTCCGGCGAGCATAGATACTATCGATAGTTTTGCATTACTAGAGCGAACACAGTTGCCGCACCGCCGCTCGCCTCCCTTCCTCCTCTCTTCGCCCAAAATCCCGTCTTCGTCATCACTGAAAGCTGAACCAAAGTTGGGATGGTAAGTGCTTGGGCTAGTTGGTGTCCCATTTGAAAAAATAAAGCGAGAAAAGAGAAGAGGGAGCGACGCAAACTACTAGTGTCGCAAAACTATCGATAGTAAACTGTCGACAGTACTATCGATAGGTTTACGATAGTCGACTATCGATAGTTTTCCGATAGTCGATTAACGATAATTTTCCGATAGTCGACTATCGATAGTACTATCGATAGTTTTTCGATAGTCGACTATCGATAGTACTATCGATAGTTTTTTTACTATCGATAGTCAGATTTCCGGCGAGCATAGATACTATCGATAGTTTTGCATTACTAGAGCGAACACAGTTGCCGCACCGCCGCTCGCCTCCCTTCCTCCTCTCTTCGCCCAAACTCCCGTCTTCGTCATCACTGAAAGCTGAACCAAAGTTGGGATGGTAAGTGCTTGGGCTAGTTGGTGTCCCATTTGAAAAAATAAAGCGAGAAAAAGAGAAGAGGGAGCGACGCAAACTACTAGTGTCGCAAAACTATCGATAGTAAACTGTCGACAGTACTATCGATAGGTTTACGATAGTCGACTATCGATAGTTTTCCGATAGTCGATTAACGATAATTTTCCGATAGTCGACTATCGATAGTACTATCGATAGTTTTTCGATAGTCGACTATCGATAGTACTATCGATAGTTTTTTACTATCGATAGTCAGATTTCCGGCGAGCATAGATACTATCGATAGTTTTGCATTACTAGAGCGAACACAGTTGCCGCACCGCCGCTCGCCTCCCTTCCTCCTCTCTTCGCCCAAACTCCCGTCTTCGTCATCACTGAAAGCTGAACCAAAGTTGGGATGGTAAGTGCTTGGGCTAGTTGGTGTCCCATTTGAAAAAATAAAGCGAGAAAAAGAGAAGAGGGAGCGACGCAAACTACTAGTGTCGCAAAACTATCGATAGTAAACTGTCGACAGTACTATCGATAGGTTTACGATAGTCGACTATCGATAGTTTTCCGATAGTCGATTAACGATAATTTTCCGATAGTCGACTATCGATAGTACTATCGATAGTTTTTCGATAGTCGACTATCGATAGTACTATCGATAGTTTTTTACTATCGATAGTCAGATTTCCGGCGAGCATAGATACTATCGATAGTTTTGCATTACTAGAGCGAACACAGTTGCCGCACCGCCGCTCGCCTCCCTTCCTCCTCTCTTCGCCCAAAATCCCGTCTTCGTCATCACTGAAAGCTGAACCAAAGTTGGGATGGTAAGTGCTTGGGCTAGTTGGTGTCCCATTTGAAAAAATAAAGCGAGAAAAAGAGAAGAGGGAGCGACGCAAACTACTAGTGTCGCAAAACTATCGATAGTAAACTGTCGACAGTACTATCGATAGGTTTACGATAGTCGACTATCGATAGTTTTCCGATAGTCGATTAACGATAATTTTCCGATAGTCGACTATCGATAGTACTATCGATAGTTTTTCGATAGTCGACTATCGATAGTACTATCGATAGTTTTTTTACTATCGATAGTCAGATTTCCGGCGAGCATAGATACTATCGATAGTTTTGCATTACTAGAGCGAACACAGTTGCCGCACCGCAGCTCGCCTCCCTTCCTCCTCTCTTCGCCCAAACTCCCGTCTTCGTCATCACTGAAAGCTGAACCAAAGTTGGGATGGTAAGTGCTTGGGCTAGTTGGTGTCCCATTTGAAAAAATAAAGCGAGAAAAAGAGAAGAGGGAGCGACGCAAACTACTAGTGTCGCAAAACTACCGATAGTAAACTGTCGACAGTACTATCGATAGGTTTACGATAGTCGACTATCGATAGTTTTCCGATAGTCGATTAACGATAATTTTCCGATAGTCGACTATCGATAGTACTATCGATAGTTTTTCGATAGTCGACTATCGATAGTACTATCGATAGTTTTTTACTCGATAGTCAGATTTCCGGCGAGCATAGATACTATCGATAGTTTTGCATTACTAGAGCGAACACAGTTGCCGCACCGCCAGCTCGCCTCCCTTCCTCCTCTCTTCGCCCAAACTCCCGTCTTCGTCATCACTGAAAGCTGAACCAAAGTTGGGATGGTAAGTGCTTGGGCTAGTTGGTGTCCCATTTGAAAAAAATAAAGCGAGAAAAAGAAGAGGGAGCGACGCAAACTACTAGTGTCGCAAAACTACCGATAGTAAACTGTCGACAGTACTATCGATAGGTTTACGATAGTCGACTATCGATAGTTTTCCGATAGTCGATTAACGATAATTTTCCGATAGTCGACTATCGATAGTACTATCGATAGTTTTTCGATAGTCGACTATCGATAGTACTATCGATAGTTTTTCGATAGTCGACTATCGATAGTACTATCGATAGTTTTTACTATCGATAGTCAGATTTCCGGCGAGCATAGATACTATCGATAGTTTTGCATTACTAGAGCGAACACAGTTGCCGCACCGCAGCTCGCCTCCCTTCCTCCTCTCTTCGCCCAAACTCCCGTCTTCGTCATCACTGAAAGCTGAACCAAAGTTGGGATGGTAAGTGCTTGGGCTAGTTGGTGTCCCATTTGAAAAAATAAAGCGAGAAAAGAGAAGAGGGAGCGACGCAAACTACTAGTGTCGCAAAACTACCGATAGTAAACTGTCGACAGTACTATCGATAGGTTTACGATAGTCGACTATCGATAGTTTTCCGATAGTCGATTAACGATAATTTTCCGATAGTCGACTATCGATAGTACTATCGATAGTTTTTCGATAGTCGACTATCGATAGTACTATCGATAGTTTTTTACTATTTGTAAGGGGTTCTGGGAAAGACGTCTGGTTTCTCGATCGGCCGAGGCGATGGTCGTCTTGTCCGGCGGCGTGCATGATGCTCCTCCCCGGTCGTTTTGTGTAGTTTTGTTTTCTAACGGGGGACCGCGGTGGGCCTGTCGGCCGACGCGGCCCCCCCTGGAGAGCGTCTTCCTGTGCTCTCCATCGGGATGCCCCCTCGGGATGGGTTGTTGTTTTTTCTTTTGAATCTTGAGGCTTGCGCATTCTACGGGGCCTCTTGGGTTTCAACCTGCGGGTTCCGGAGAGGCGCCGCTGTGTCTGCAACGGGATGCAGGGACGAAGTTACGGAGCTGTCGTGTCTGTAGTCCGTTGGCAAGTTAACGAATGTGTATTGACGCCCTTGTCAACTATTGGACGGTGGATATCACGTGGCTCCAGCGATACTTTGAAACGATTGGTTGATCCTCACCCGAGAGTGAGGGGGTCAGCGTCTTCAAAGCCCGTTGCTGGGGAGAGAGAAGCCCCTTTCTGGCTTGGACTTGGACTAATTTGGAGGTCGGGAATTTCCCTTGCTTTGTATATACTGTGTACTATAGCTCGTAACGTCTAAATAAACGGTTTAGACGAAGTCCTCCCGCATCTGTCGCACTCTTCTGATCACCCACCGAACAAGGCTCATCAAACGATTGGCCCCGCAAGACACCGCTGGGCAGTCATCATCTATTCAACCAAGGGACGAACCTTTACTCTATCGATAGTCAGATTTCTGGCAAATATCGATACTGTCGATAGTACTATCGATAGTTTTGCACCACTAGTTCAAAGGCAATCATTCTATGTCATTCTATGTTCTGTTTTCTTCTTTTTTTTTTCTTTTTTTACTTTTTGGTGCTGCTTAAAGACCGATATACCATTTTTGTCTAGAACCAGCATTAGAAGCAATGGAAACAGTGGTACCGTGTGCACGAAGCTGATAGAAAACAGTTTGGCGGGAAGAAGCTGTTTCCACGGGATTTCCACATTAACAACTTCGGAGTGATTCCTATTTTGCTTTGCTGAAGTATTACAGCAAATAAAGCTTTCTCAATAACCAACCAAATCAAGCTTCTTTTCTTCTAATATAACGTAATTTAAGTTTTTTTTTTTTTTAGTTTGGAATTAAATTGCATTTTACGCTGACGTTTGCTCCGCTAAAGTGAAAAGAGGCGGGAGGAGTTTCCCTGTCACCGACATAGTTATTTCGTCGTTCTCAGAAATGGCTAAATGTTTCAAAGGTCAACAGCACAGTATGTGCGCGGGAGTTTGAAGCGACGAGCAGTGGAATAGTGTTGGTACATGCAAAGGGATATTTTGCATATGCTTACAACGACTTCCACAGCCCATGGTCAAAGGTGTCAACGAGCAGTAACGATTAGCGGAATGGTTTACACTTACAAGGTATATAGGTACTAGTTCATATAAACAACGTCCAGGCGCATTCGACGAATGATCTCTAATGTACGTGGAAGTCCTCGAGTAACTTTGAACTGAAGGAGGGAGTCGATCAACTTTGGTTCGATTATATATGTCTGTAACAATTGTCGGGATTTCTCCCCAGAGATGTCGAGGTGTCACTACCGATTTGGTTAAATACTTACTTTTATTTTATTCTGTTATCGAGCCAATGGCAGCAGTGTTGATGATTGTGCACGCTAGAAACTTTGGTGCTCCAGAAGCTTGCGCCCGTCGCGACACCCTTTCAGCATCCTCATTTCGAGGAATACACCCTTTTTAATCGGAAAATAAAGTGCTGCTGCTTCCTGGAATCCCCTTCATTTTCAAATAATGCAAAATGAGGCGTGGAAAAAAGGTGTTGTTGATGTCCTGGGAACCCATGCAGTGGCTACGTCAAATAATTATTACCTGTACCAACGCCTGTCACGTAGAGATACATCTCGTTGAACTGCGTGATATTGTGCCTTATGTGAAATATTGACGAGAAAAAAGCACCAAGATTCTACCTTTCAATTGTCGAGTATACATATAAGGCGTTGGAGCGTGAACAGAGTTGTTAAAGGTGACATACCAAGCCTCCGGCTCAGCAACACTTCCTTTGATTTCCTTACTCTCAAAACTCTAACTAACTAACTAACTAACTAACTAACTAACTAACTAACTAACTAACTAACTAACTAACTAACTAACTAACTAACTAACTAGCTAACTAACTAACTAACTAACTAACTAACTAACTAACTAACTAACTAACTAACTAACTAACGAACGAACAGAGTTGTGTTTCTGGGCACGTGCGTGCTGCATTGCGCTCATGTCTCCGGTTTATGTGTATGTGATAAGTGGAGCGTATTGCTTGTAAACTTGTTGCTTGTAAAAAAGATATATCTACGACGCTGCTAAGGTTGCCAACACCTTATTTCTAGGATGTTCGCCAGCATAGGCGTAGACTGTGGGGGCAACGGGGCTCGTGCCCCCCTGGTGAGATCCAGGGGGGCAGAGCCCCCCTCCGGGCCCGGGCCATTGATCTTTTTTTTTTTTTTTTGCTTGTGTTTGTTGTTAGTTTGTATTTTGTCTTAAATGTATAACACTTCACCCATGTTTGTGCACCACACAATAGAACGCTAAGTTGTTTGTGGGCACTGGAAAATAAACCATTATTATTATTATTTCCGAGACGCTGTTTACGTGCCATGTAACGAGCTTCTAGTAGTAGGATGTAAACAAAATAACGCCCACGTTGCCTTTATTGACAAAATACGTGGGAAATGGAATCCCAGCGTGCTTGCGTTAGCTTCAATCTCCAGTTCTGGCGAAAACATAACGCGCAGCACCCCCCCCCCCCCCCCCCGGGAAATTCTCAGCCTGCCCCCCGGGAAAATGGAAAGTCTACGCCGCTGTTCGCCAGCACCCTAAGGGCGTTGGGAAACACCCTTAAAAAGACGCTAAACCTAGTGGAAAAGAATTCTACCTGGTTAAAACAGACATGTCTCAAAATGAATGTCCGTAAAAAAAATGTTTCAAATACATAGGTACGAAAGTGCCTGCAGCCAGTTTTTGTATGACAGGACAGTTATCCCATAAGGAAGAAACACGTCCCAGATAGTGTCTGCTAACCGTCTTTTGTATGTTGTGTTAGCACTGGGCGACCGCGGCCTAAGGGTACGCCCCCGAAACACCCCGTCTTCAAAACACCCCGGAATCCCAAAGGGAGCAGGTGCACACTCCTTGGAGCCCTTTGCGGTTGTTTTTTCATGATAAAACACTATATTTCGTACGATAGAATCATCCAGAGTGATATATAATGTTTGAATACTAATATGCAAACTTTTTGAGGGACTTCCCCGTTTTACTTTTGAGGTGGGAGATGATACGAGGTCAAATAATTAAGTTTCACGTCGGCCCATTGATTACGTAGCAAAAATAAATATAAGCAAAATGGGACCGTTTTTACCCCTTTTTATTGTGTACTATACGCAATGGAGATTCACGCAACCGATTAAATAATCAATTAAAAAATAATAACTAATCGTGTTGCATTTTTTTTAATCAACGCCTACAGCTTTAGCGTATTTCTGCATCCTTTTGCGTTAAGGTAAGATGATAGAAATAGTTGTCGCCTTGCAGTGCAGTACAATGCAAGGAGCTGCCACAGGGTGCGCCATTCCTGCCTTCTGCGTTGACACCCTATGGTCAGGACGTTTGGAGCTCAAAGTAATCAAAGTTTTTGGGGGCAATGAAAACACTGGCAGTGTCGCGCACTTGGCAAGTTCCGAAAACAGGGTCTCAGAACTTCGCGCATAGTTACGGGTCTAGTTTTGATCGCTGTTGACGGTTCGATTTCGACGAAAATTTCGCTGTAAGGAAACCTTATTCTATTGTTAAACAGATCGCAGTCAAACCGTCTTCCTGTATTGCATCCCCGCTGTATGCCGGACTACCTGTACACGCAGAGGGGAGCGTTTTACTTTTTGCCGAGCGTTTTGACATAAAATACTGCATTCTTGCGCCCTGTATGGGTATCAGGTCATTCATAGAGAAAGATCAATACCATCGAAGCCCCCTTTGTCCCAAGCTCTGGCGGGTACAGCACCGCCCAAAGATAACGCTCAAAACACTAGCGCGCTTTGAAATGTAGCGTACACAACGTCCAGTACAATCAATGAAGGGGTACACACTCGTGGGGAGGAAGTATTGCTCTTTCCGAGAGCAAGCTTCAAGAGCGGGCGCCCGCGTTTTGGCAGCGTGGTGGTGCACTCTAAGAAAAAAGGGGAGCGTGACTTGCTCCCTCAAGGGAGCATATACGCTGACACAACCATTGCTCCCCTAGGGGAGCAACTGTTACGGGAGCAACCTTTGCTCCCCTACCGTTGAGTCCTTCAAAGTTGAACCTCCAGGACGAACTTTTGCACCCTTGCATTTAGGCCAGTGGGACTAAATGTTGCGCCCTTACCTCATTTATTGCTAAATTGCGCCCTCACACACCTAGGTGGCGCTAATCAACGTCAAATTCAAAATTGAAAAAAAAATGTTATCGCTCTTTTAGATCTTTTGACACTCATCACATTCCCATATGCACAGCGCTTATACATCATTTGCACATTTTAGCATAGACAAGGAGTTAGAACACAGATGACACAAGCATAAAGCATACACACAATGACGCACTAATTCAATTTTGTTTTCTTTATTGTCCCCGTTCATTCAGTCGCCAACATCGGAAGCTACCCATGCGCCTTTTATACTGATCAAATGAAAGGAGTCGTTTTGTCAGTGACCATGTCAACCGTGAGCGATGTTACGAATACGGTGCTGCTTTCGCATTATTATTGTTCTCCAATATTGTTGCTAAACTTTCGAAGGAGTGTATCTCTTACTAAGAAGTAACGGTACACACAGTAATTATTTGTGACAGTCTATAAAACAGCGTCCCCATAGGCTCCCAGGAGCCATGTTCTCGCTTCCCCACATAGCTTCCCCACTATGCGCATGCGCGTCTCCATGGCAACCGCATCGTCTCTCGCGGAAAAAAAACAAGTAGAAGTGAAATGAGAAATAAACACAGAATGAACCTTTTTCTGTCTTTGGAAACGTCAGAAGGAAACGTCTTTAAAACGTTCTATGCGGCTATTTTCATCCCAGTTAAACCAACAAGAAAATATAAACGCTTTCAAAGCACGTTACGAAGCATGCAAAGGTGAAGGACGCCAGGACAACAATCAAAAGCCGCATGGCCAGTGCATCAACAATGGCGGCGCTCGAGTCAGCGCTGACTTCCACGACGTGCTGGAACAGAGGCTACGATCGTTATAAAGTGAGCTCCAACCCTTAAACATGGCCCCTCCTGCAATTTTTGATGCTACGATTGTCTGTGGATACCTCCCCTGCGTTCCGAAAACAGTAAGTGCGTCGATAACGCTGGCCATCGGCGATGCAGCAGACGCCGCCATCTTGTCCCCGCGTCTTTTGCTCCCGCACTGTTGCTCCCGCGCGCCCCTCGCTGCTTTTGCTCCCCGCTCCCCTCTGTTAGTCCCGGTCGAGTGCAGTTAGTCCTCAGCGTTTGCGCACGGTACGCAGCTCGAACCAGATGGTCTCTTCGGGGAGCAAATGGG